>JACEFZ010025095.1:312500-367500 GCA_014155875.1 Cepaea nemoralis
GTGAATGTCTCTGCAGTGGGCGTCCTTCTAAACGGCCAAGATGTTGGTCCTCTTATCAATGAAGTTTATAGATTGATTCGTATGTTCGTGTGTTGTCCTGTCATTTGGCAAATTGTTTGTTCCTACTATTCTTGTTATGCCACAATACAGGGAGGCCCCGGTTAACGCCGGGGTTACGTTCTTGGAAAACGCTACTTTAAGTGAAACGACGTATAGCGAAACACTATTTCCCATATAATTAACTGAAATACAGTGTATTATGTAATGTTTATTTTGATTATTGCTGATATGTGTTGGCTAAATTGAGGTGGGTTGGAGGGCGAGTGGTAGAGCTATTGGGAAGTAGAGACGTTAACATCTGCCTCTTCATCTGAGGGTGAAACATTTTCATGCCTCTTTTCTTGGCTATTCTGTGATTGAACAAACAAGAATTGTCCAATGTCGGCTGCACAGCCTTTTTCATTTTCTAAAGCTCCTTTTAACAGTTGATGGTGCTTGTTACTGCCCTCGACACTTTGGAGCTCCGTTCTCTGTTCTGCTCATCCTAATTTATTATGTTATTGTATTAGGTCCTCATTAGACAAGTCTTCTCCATGTGATGCAAGCAACTTATCAATGTCAGCTTCCTCCGTCCCTTCAAAGCCTGCTTTAGTGGCTACGTTAGCGATCTGTCGTCCAATAGCATAAACGTCATTAAATTCACAGAAATCGTGCACATATTCTGGCCACAGTTTTTACCACAGAGCATTCATGGATGGTGACGTTACCTTACTCCATGAATCCGCAGTGTTGTCAATGGCCTTGAAGATGTAATCTCGCCAGAATCCCTTAATGGTAGGCTTACATTTATCGTCCGTAGCCTTGACGAGCTGTGAGAAGGTGCGACGCAAATAATAACTTTTGAACGTTGCAATTACCCCCTGGTCCATTGGCGGGATCAATGAAGTCGTGTTTGATGATATGAATACGAACTTAACGTTCTCTGACGAGTCGTCCAGATTGACTGGATGGCCAGGGGCGTTATCAAATAGCAGCAATATCTTAAATGCTAGGTTTTCTCTAGCACAGTATTTCCCTTAGAGCATGAATAGCATAAACAGTTACCCATTCTTGGAATAACGGTCCTGATGTCCAAGCTTTTTGTAGGCACGCCATGTAACGGGCAAGTGTTCCTTAGAGTAGCACTTCAGAGCCCTTGGTGTCTCTGAGTGGTACACCAGTAAGGTCTTGAACTTGAAATCTCATTCAGCGTTGCCAGCTAGAAGAAGAGTAAGCCTATCTTTGGCAGCTTTAAAGCCAGGCGCAGTATTCTTGACGTTCGAAATATAAGTCCTTGGTGAGTCTTTTTCAATAAAGCCCTGTCTCGTCAACATTGATGACTTGCTTGGGAGAGTAACCACCCTCCTGAGTAAGGAGAGGTTTCACAGCAGTAATACTACGCGGCATTACGTAGTTCCTTGGCAAGCAAGCAAGAGAGCGCAGCATAGCAACGCATGTGACACGTTATGGCGGAACGGAGCGACGTAAAGTGAATGTATGTCCCCTATGTGACAACGAGGTTATAGCAAAACGACGTAAACCGAAGCGACGATTAGCGGAGCCTCCCTGTATGTCATTTTCCACCGCAATATTACTCTTCTGTTTGTATTCAATGCGTTTAGTATTTTTTTCTCAATGCCAGTTGTTTTTCACCACTGAGGGCTTGCGAAACTGAAAATTCATCAGTGTTGAATATAAAAACTGTTGCCATTGACAAGTTGTATTGTTTGTGCCGAAGCTGTAATGTTTAGGGCTTGCAATTCTTCTGAATAGTTGGAGCATAATATCCCAGTAGGTGGGCATGTGGATTAATGTCTGCGATCTGTCCACAGACCTTAATCTGTGACGGACGATTCCTGTAGGTTAATGACTGCTCTCGATTGCATACAATTCGATCCATCATTTCTTCAATAGTAATCATCTTCTTTCAACATGTGGTCCTCACATATTTTCCTGTAACTTTTATCAATATTTAATAGCGCAGACTGGGTTAATCTCTTGACGTCAGACAATTTGAATGTAGTATTGTCAGCTGCCACATGTCCTTCAATTTTAGCCCACACAAGTTCTATAGGGTTTAAATGAGAATGATACGGCGAAGTCTTAAGCATCTATGGCCATGCTCTTCTATCAACTTGTCGATTCGATTTTTCTTGCTTTTTTTGCGTCTGTTTTACAAGGGACAACAATTATAGCTTGAAATACGTTTCTGTAAATGGTATGTTTCCCTTCGGAGCCATATCTTTACTTCTTCCTTTGTGTTCGATGCCGTAGGTATTTTGTCTTCTTGGGCAATAACATTGTGATATGATGTATTGTCCATAATTAGACAGGACGGTCTATCTAAGGATGGAAGCACTGTATTATCGAGCCAATCTCTAAATGCATTACCATTCATCTCAGTATGATAATTCCCATTGTTGTGTGCTTTGATACGAACACGAGTCCAGCGTGCTGTAGTAAGCCATTATGCCTTCTACCAGCATGGGCTAGGACCAAACGCTGTCCTTTAAAATTGGGCACACATCGCTTTATAATTCCATCCACTTATTAACATTCCTATTCACTTGTGTGGTGCTCATTGGTCCATGTTTAATCAAAATACACTATTGCATAATTTTCTTTTCTCATTTCCCTTATTTCACGTTAAGTATGTGCTTCTCATGGCTCCTAAATGCGGTTCCTCGGAAATGCTATTTCTACCTCCTTTGTACTTTCTAAACGTGAAGCATAATGTCCTTATAATTTTTCGCACAGTTGATTTGGATAGTTCTATGTTATTGTTCTTTCTCAACCAAACCTTGCGCTTTTTTACAGTCACTGCTTCTTTGGTATACAGTATATTTTAATAGCTCCCCTTATGACATCCTGGCCAAGCTGTCTACAATTGCTTTTCTACCTACCGTTTGCTTATTGTGTGGTAGTTTCATTCCAGATTCTTGGACTCATCGACAAAAAGACCATTTACTCAAATCCAATGCATGCACTGTTCTTTTCTCGGTATTTGCAATAGTATAAAACAGTTTCATGTAATCAGCTACTTGACAAAAAATATGTGTACAACGTCATAGCGATGCTTTGAAGTGTACACAATTTCACATTGAATCCCTTTCAACAATATTCACACATTCAAATGTTAATGATAAATGGTGAGATATATAAAATAGTCACGTTTCATGAAAGCACCCACTATAGATAGCATTATTGACGACACCTCTGAATACTTCCGCTCCACCATTTGAGGTTCTTGTCATAAGGTCATTATTATACAGCACGAGAAAATTCACTACTGAACGCTGATGTTTCCGTGTGAAGATGTAATACATTTCATGATATGCACTTCATCTCTGACCCGTAAATTATATACCGTATATAAACAAACACTGAAATCTACTGTGCAGTCTCCAGAATAAATAAATTTGTTTTTGTAGGGTGGACATAATGATAAGGTTATATGCTAAATCTCATCATTTCCCCTCAGTTGGTTACTGAGATATGGATTTTTATATGGGGGTAAACAAATGTAAACGGAATATAGTGTATTTTCTCCAGGCTTGGATTTCAAGGTCTCAGTTTCGTCGCCCATCCATGGAGATGAGTTCTCGGTGCGACAGTTTAGCTGTTAATTGTATTGGAAATGTTAGTACGTTTGTTCATCGGTGACTGGTGAAATGCAAATTTAAAAATTAGCATACGACTTGCTTGCCGAAAGGCATGCGGCCGCCTTATGCAGTAATGCGTGTCCAGTCTGCATGTACGTTAATCGAACAGTTCTCTAGTTCTACAATGAACTGCGTATTAACGGAAGGGACTGTTGTCGGTACATCAGCAATTTGGTCTTGTCGAAATTACTGTTTCATACACGAGTATGCATTGGTCAAATGATGGGCATGTCGTATGGTTTTTCCCTGGTACATGAACGGAGCAGCTATGTATAACAGTAGTATACTAATATTGCATCTACTATTACTACTACTGCTACTACTACTATTACTACTACTACTACTACTACTACTACTACTACTACTACTACTACTACTACTATTACTACTACTACTACTACTACTACTACTACTACTACTACTACTATTATTACAATGTAATACAAACGATGTGACATCAAAAGGATCCAAACACGTTCATACTACTCACGGCTCCGGGCTATCACACTCATTGATGTCATGGTCGCACAGTTTCCCAGTGTATCCCTCTTTACAAATGCATGTCCTGATGTCGCTGGTGCAAGATAACGTTCCGTCCCAAGAACACAGACAAACTGACAGACAGTCGTCACCAAACATCCCATGTGGACAATCTGTGAGGAGATGTATTAACGGACAACTATCTGGTGATTTTACAAGGATATCATGACTTTCTTTCTAATACAAACATTTTATTTTTTTGTTTTTCTGGATCAACTATACTGATGATATTCCTCCATGCCACCGTCTCAAAACAGCCAGCATCATTTCTCTTAGTCTGCCTCTGCCTCTCTATCACTCGATCTTTCCAGTTGTCATGCTATTCTCCAAAGCCTCTCTTTTCATCATTACCAAAGAAAGGTGTTTGTCACTTTCTTATTGTTGTATGTAATGTTCTAGTTTCATTAGCCTCTTTCAAGCAATCGTTATTCGTTACTTTGGCAGTCCAAGGAATTCGTAGCAATTGTCCCAGGAACCACTTCTCTGTTACTTCCAAGTTCTTCTAATTTGTACATTTACATTCCAAGATCCTGGTCTAGGATCGAAGCTCCGACAGGCGGACAGTTAGAGCATTGCTTTGCTGATCCGGCAGCTTCTGCAGCTTGTCTTGTTCCAGATGTATGGGTGTCAACTTTCCCCTGGAGTGAATTAGGCAGGCCGAGAGAGGGATCAGGCTGCATGGGCAACATATTGTTTCTTTATTCTAGCCCTGGCTTTGTGCTATGGAGAGGCCTTTCGTGATCAGGATGACGGTATATACATTCACTCACGCTCAGATGGTGGCCTCTATAATGCTCAGAGATTGAAGGCCAAGACCAAAATTAGCAGGGTAGTAATCAGAGAGTTGCTTTTTGCGGATGATGCTGCGATTACGACCCACTCTGAGGAAGAATTACAACATCTACTATCTGCATTCTCCAATGCTTGTTCTGAATTTGGTTTAACAATTAACAAAAAGAAGACACAGATTATGTCACAAGGTGCACATGGTGTACCATCAATCTTTATTGACGACGCCGAACTGGAGATAGTAGACCATTTTCCATATCTAGGATCAGAGGTAAATAGCAAATTATCCCTCGATCAGGACATCAACATCAGGATTGGCAAGGCAGCAACAACAATGAACATGTTAGCAAAAAGAGTCTGGGAGAACAGGAAGCTTACTGCCAAAACAAAAGTCCTCGTCTACCAAGCCTGTGTCCTTAGTACTACTCTTTATGGCAGTGAAACCTGGACAACTTACTCACGCCAAGAGAAACGTTTAAACAGCTTTCATATGCGGTGTCTGCGAAGAATACTTGGTATTAAGTGGCAAGACAAAATCACAAATACTGAAGTATTGGAAAGATCAGGTTGTGTGACGGTGTATTCCATGCTCAGTCTTCGTAGACTTAGATGGATAGGACACGTTAGGAGGATGGATGATGGTAGAATACCAAAGGACATCTTTTTTGGTGAATTACAGACGGGTAGGAGATCTCGGGGTCGGCCTCTACTACGATACAAAGATGTGTGTAAGCGGGACATGATTGATACAGGCATTGATAATGCACATTGGGAGCACGTCGCCGCTGAACGTGTTGCATAGAGGGCAACTATTAGAAATGGAATAAAGACAAAGGAGAAAATGATTGCAGATAAAGGACACACAGAGCGTGAGAGACGTAAGATGGTGCAAAATGGTGGAAATGACCATGTTTTCACATGCACCTACTGTGGGAAATCATTTGCAGCAAGAATTGGCCTTACCAGCCACACTCGCCACCGCCATGGATCGTAGTTATTAAGCCTTTTTGAAGCACAATGTACCAAACTATCGTCTCTCAAGATGGAAAGGTGCCAATGAGATATTCTGCTTTTAATCTCTGTAATGCTTCTTCCACCTGATGTTATAAATGCCCCTAGGTATTTAAAATTATCCACATGGTTAACAATATCTCTTCTATTTCAACTTCACATGTTTGTGTCATCTATTTCCTTGATATCACCATTGTTACTGTTTTCTACTATTCAAGGCGAGTCCTCTCTTGGCACTCTCTGTTAATAATGAATAAACACATGCAATACCGATTTTAAGAAAGATACAACTAAACATGCCAACAATAAGAAGAAAACATGCAACTGAAGTGATATAATCAAACATACTCTGTGAAATAGTGGGCGTAGACAATGCAGTAAATTAATACACTTTGTGATTTTCGCAATAACATACTTTAAATTAAATAAGCTCGTTATTTAAATGAACAATTTGAAAGGATAACATGTAAATGTCTTCCACACATTGAACATATTATTTGCAATAACAGCAGCAATCAGGAGAAATATAACAAGAAGAAGAAGAAGAAGAAGAGGAGGAGGAGGAGGAGGAGGAGGAGGAGGAGGAGGAAGAAGAAGAAGAAGAAGAAGAAGAAGAAGAAGAAGAAGAAGAAGAAGAAGAAGAAGAAGATCCGCCATGGATCG
Source organism: Cepaea nemoralis (assembly GCA_014155875.1). Taxonomy (NCBI): domain Eukaryota; kingdom Metazoa; phylum Mollusca; class Gastropoda; order Stylommatophora; family Helicidae; genus Cepaea; species Cepaea nemoralis. Next base: position 319,205 of record JACEFZ010025095.1, read on the forward strand.
TAGTTATTAAGCCTTTTTGAAGCACAATGTACCAAACTATCGTCTCTCAAGATGGAAAGGTGCCAATGAGATATTCTGCTTTTAATCTCTGTAATGCTTCTTCCACCTGATGTTATAAATGCCCCTAGGTATTTAAAATTATCCACATGGTTAACAATATCTCTTCTATTTCAACTTCACATGTTTGTGTCATCTATTTCCTTGATATCACCATTGTTACTGTTTTCTACTATTCAAGGCGAGTCCTCTCTTGGCACTCTCTGTTAATAATGAATAAACACATGCAATACCGATTTTAAGAAAGATACAACTAAACATGCCAACAATAAGAAGAAAACATGCAACTGAAGTGATATAATCAAACATACTCTGTGAAATAGTGGGCGTAGACAATGCAGTAAATTAATACACTTTGTGATTTTCGCAATAACATACTTTAAATTAAATAAGCTCGTTATTTAAATGAACAATTTGAAAGGATAACATGTAAATGTCTTCCACACATTGAACATATTATTTGCAATAACAGCAGCAATCAGGAGAAATATAACAAGAAGAAGAAGAAGAAGAGGAGGAGGAGGAGGAGGAGGAGGAGGAGGAAGAAGAAGAAGAAGAAGAAGAAGAAGAAGAAGAAGAAGAAGAAGAAGAAGAAGAAGAAGAAGAAGAAGAAGAAGAAGAAGAAGAAGAAGAAGAAGAAGAAGAAGAAGAAGAAGAAGAAGAAGTAGAAGAATGAGTTGTAAATAACATCGCAAAAGAACTACTTGATGCGATATGTGATCAATATTACATCTTCCGCTTCTACTTCTTACTCTCCTGATCGCCAGTTTACCGTTTTGGGTCGAAATGCTAATTTTAAAATAACATATCGTTCATGGGACTTCGAACACATGACCACCGGGCCAACAGGCAAGCGTGCTAGCCAGTGTGTCATCGAGGCTCCAGATACAGTTGTACACTATCACCAAGCATTGATCTTGGAACTCCCGATGCTTGTGACAGCTTGTACTAGGACCAAATAGAAACCAGCTTATGAATACTGTCAGTGGACTGAGGGCGGAAAGTACAGCGGTATATTATACGCAGACATCATCTTATAGAAGAGGCATTTCATGCCTTGTGGCGCAGGTGATCATGTCTCTCCACAGCATTCTGCTTGTATGCTGCTAGTTGAGTATGGTACTAATATTCCTGCATGCCATTAAGTCAGACTGTCAAACCTCTTCTCTCTTGATCTTTGCATGCCTCATTTCCCCTCCAACTTCCCCCTTCTGGCGTAAAACGCCAGTATTCCCCTTATCATTACGTGCTCAACGAATTCGGGCTGTCTTCGTGTGATACAAGTAACCAGATCACTTTGACTTCTTCAAAGATATCTTGATTTCTCTTTTCTCTGCGCGGAGAGTGAAGACGTGTTTTCGTATCTCTTACTTCTCGGATTATTATTACTGCAAGCTGAATTCACCTATCATGGATTTTTATATTAATGTACTCGTTGTGATTCTGTGGATGTGGTTAAATAGTTTTTAGATTAATACAAGTGTTGATTATCGCAAAAATGTGTGTTATATATAATATTCAATTAGAGTGATAGTTGAACACACTATTAAATTTTAACCAGTCAAGTGCACGAGGCGTGTCAGAAACAACCACGGGACCTCAAATTGCCCGCGGCGTGGCTAGATAACAATGCGATTGCTGCTTTCTTCAAGTTTAGTTATTCGTAATATTATGCAATAATGTCAGGGGAAGGAGAGTGCTCCGTATTGGAAGTGAATGGTGAAAGGAATCGCTCAGGTTTACGATCGGCTGTCAATAAAACTTACACACTGAACAAAGAGAAAGCCGTGAAGAACAAGCTATCCAAGTGCACGAATCCCACCAGCCTACTCGTCAAACACACCAACTCAGGACAGTGTGTTACTGTTTCCTTCAACAACACACTGCATTATGAGGCATTCCGAACTTGCCTACTCAACTACTACAGGCTTGAACAAATTGAACACAGGCAAGATAAGCGCGGGGCCCACGTTGAGGCACTGATTACGACGCCAGTGATTACAATACACTTATACCACAGTAAGAGCAAAATCATGACACAAGGCAGTATTGAAAACATTAATTCTTGGCTAAAAGTAGATTTTGTTGAACTTGAAAACTCGATACAGGCATTCACCGAATCTACGCAGCCCACAACTACAGCTGTCGACAGCACACCAGCTTACAATGTTCGTCAATTAACTCATACGATGAGTGTACATGACAACATCAACACGAGGCATACCAACCCACCAGTGCTCTTGGCCATTGAATACCCAATGGAGCGCAGCCAAAACAACATAGAACCTAGTGTTGACATTGTTGAAGAAGTACCCGCCTCGGATAACAATAGTGTCTTAACTATAAATGGACATTCTTGCGACTGTAAACAGCGCATTGAGGAACTAGAACAATCACTAAAGGCGCTCATTGTCACTGTTTCAACCAACATTGAAGCAAACAACAAGATAAGCAGTGATTACAATGCTCTCAAGACAGAAGTCGCACTCCTGAGAGACGAAAATTTGCTGCTGAGAAATACAGTTCAAATCTTACAGAATGCGTCCTCTACCAACCAAACCGAAGAAGCATGTAATTCTAAATCAACCGCTTCATCCTTGGGAAATCTTGGGGAAGCTCAATTCCACCCAGAACAGATAATCACTATGAAAACAACTCAACGCGCAGAGGAAGATAAAAAACAACAAACACCTCAATGTGCAGACGAAGATAAACAACAACAAGCAGTCTACCCCATTGACGTCAAAATAAGCAATAGGTTTGAAGTACTTCAAGAAAAGTCACCAGAAAACTTACAGTGCTTTAACATGCTGCAAACGGGCAAGACAAGCCAACAAGATACATCGGGAGAACCACAAGGAGACATAAAGACTGCTGATAATCGGAAATGGATGAAACAACGGTCGAGACGTGCTGACAACCAACATGTACAGACAGCACGACCAGACTGTACACATATTATACTAGGCGATTCCTTAATGAAAGGTTTATACAGCGACAGGATGGCCACATCAGACAAAGACATTGTTTCAATAATCCCACTGCCTGGGGCTGGTGTAGACCGGCTAACAGACAAGATTAGCAGGTTGACTGTTAATCATAGCGTTAGAAGAGCAAGCGTACATATTGGCATCACCGACACCATGAACAACCAACAAATCACAGGGTCTCAACTGCTGGCACTCTTGAACGGATTACGTCACACTTTTCCTAACTCATCCATTTTCTTCTCCTCCATCATATCACCGAGTTATGGACACCAACGCCGTCTAGCTGACATAAATAACAACATATTGCAGAAGTTCTGTTCTCAAAACAAGATACAATTCATCAACAATACAGCATCATTCACTTCACAGGCTGGTGCACCAAAAAAGAGTCTTTACAAGGATCAAATACATTTGTCTACATTGGGCACCAGTATTCTCGCCAAGAATTTAAAATATCCAGAACGGACATACCATACATCCAATACAGGTTCGCGCCGGACACTTTTAGCTACTCCTGAAACTCAGGCCAGACAACATACTTCCATCACATCAAGTACAAATAGGCCAGAAGTGTGCAGACCACTCATAACCACTGCACCTGAAATCCAAGCCAGACGGGACACTACCACAACACCAAGTCTGTTAAATACGTCGTCTTTCACACAGGAGGGTAATAATTACGAAGATATGTTTCCTATTGTCCCCAGAAAGGAACCAACTGTCAGCAACAAAGACGTGCCACCACAACCTCCTGTTAGCCACCAACCAGAGGCTCTAGTTGGTAGTCATTACATACCCATGAGACATCATCAGTACCCATTAAATTGTATCCAGAATGGTTGCACCTCACACGGTATAGCCCAGCTACACTTCGTCAAGCACTTATAATGTCGCTATACCAACAACCAACACAACATGGTATTTACTAGCATCTTAGCACAAAGCTACACCGGATCTCGGTACAAGAAAGAGCCTCTCCTTAAACGTTTATCTGCATATTTGGTTATAACTTGATCTAGTAACGTATTAGGTTATAAGTTATTACAAACATTGACTGGTTTTGACTTTATATTAATTGATAGTACTTAGCTGTATAGCTTTTATAATAATTTTAATTGTGTTTTCACGATGAGTGAGGGGGTCTTCACTGCTCTTCCTTACGGATCTGTGTACGTATTTTTATATATTTACAGAGATATTACTGTTTCTCTGTACTTTAGAGTGTGTTTTGTAATAAGGGACGTAAGTTGTATTCACTTTGTGTGTGTGTGTTTTGCTTTTAAACTTGTGATTACGCATTGTTGAAATGTCTAATAAGTACGAACACTGGCTCAGGAATAATGGGCTCAGAATCGGGCATGTAAACATATGCCATCTATTAGGGAAGCTGCCCGAACTATCACTTATACTTAATCAAAATTTTCACATGTTTGGCGTTAGCGAAAGTCGATTAAATGGCAACATCTCAGATGATGACATCGCTATCAGAGGTTTTAAAACCATTAGAAGAGATCCTTATCAGAAACAAGAGACGGGTATTGCAGTTTATATTTCCAACTCGCTTAATGCCCACCGCAGGCTAGACTTTGAAACCTGTGAGATTGAGTGTGTATGGATAGAGGTTAAACTTCAAAATTGCATACCTCTAGTAGTGGCTATCTTTATCGAAACCCCAGTGCAGGAAATATCTGGTATGAAAAATTCACCACTATGATGGATGTAGTCTTTAGTAATGCTAGGGAAATAATATTGCTAGGTGACTTCAACATAGACGCTAACAAATCAAACAAAACATGGGAAAACATAATAGAGTCATATAATTTCCAACAGTTAGTCAAACAAGCCACTAGAATCACTAAATCATCTGCAACACTTATAGATCATATTTATACTACGTGTGCTGATAACATCACAGAATGTAGCTGTACCTATCAATGCAATGAGCGATCACTATCCAGTATGTTGCACGTGGTCGAAAAAGGGCACCAAAACTCCCAAACACAAACATATAAGCATAAAATATAGAAATTACAAAAATTTCAATCGAGACGTCTTCTTACAAGATTTGGTCAACTCATCTCTAGACTATGTTTACCAGCTTCCTGACCCAGACGATGCTCTGGACCACTGGCTAAAGACCTTTCTAAGTATATTTGATAAACATGTTCCATTTAAGGAAGTTTGTGTTAAACATCACACAAAGCCCCCGTGGATCACACAGGAGGTAGTTGACCTTATGAGAGATCGCGACAGGGCTCACAAAAATAGAGATCTAACTATGTACCGTAGTCTGAGAAACAAAGTTCAATATATTATTCGGAAGGAAAAGAAAAACTATTTTAAGAACATAGTAATAGATAAAACCAACACTAACGATATATGGAAAGCAATTAATACCTTGACAAACAAACACAAATCATCACAATCATTACCATCAAATCAGGTTACATGTGATCAATTCAGTAGATACTTTCAGTCTGACATAAACCAACTGAAGGCTGCAATACCAGATGCGCCTCATGACATATCTTTATTATCATCATTCTGTGAGAACAAATGCTATGGACACATTTCCTCCAACATACCGCTAATGACGACAACTGAAGTATTTACTCATCTCCGTAATCTAAAAAACAATAACTCATCAGGACTAGATGGAATTAGTAATCGGATCCTTCGCCATGCTGCACCGGCGATCTGCTAGTCACTAACTTTTATATATAATCAATGTCTAACCAAAGGTCACTTCCCATCAGCCTTTAAAATCGCTAAAGTGTATCCTCATTTAAAAGCTGGTCCTCTAGACGATCGTCTCATGAGTAATTATAGACCAATTTCCATATTATCCTCATTATCCAAACCGCTAGAAAAGCACATCCACAAAACAACACTAGATCACTTAGTTCGCCATAAACTGATAGTTGACAGTCAGTCAGGATTTCGGCCAAAATATTCTTGCCATACGGCACTAACAAACATGATAGAAAACTGGCATCAAAATATTAACAACAATACTCTATGTGGAGCGGTGTTTATAGACTTTAGGAAAGCATTCGATATGATAGATCATACTATTCTAATTAAAAAACTAGAAACAATGAAAGTAAGTTTTAATATAATGACATTAATAAAATCATTCTTATTAGACAGAAAGCAAGTAGTATCACACAATAAAGTTTATCTCAAGCCATTACCATTAATATTGGAGTACCTCAGGGGTCTATTCTTGGCCCTCTATTATTTGCCATTTATATAAATGATCTTCCATTAAATCTGTCGTCGTCCTGCGATCTATTTGCTGATGACTGCACAGTATATACAAACGCTGTTGATCGTAATGTGCTAGAATTATCCTTGCAACAGGAAATAAATAGTGTAGTTAACTGGAGTCATGCAAACCGCATGCAAATTAACATTACTAAAACAAAGTCTATGTTAATAGGAACCAGGCAAAGACTTCACACTCTAAACTCGCAGAGAACTCTTCAGCTGCACATTGGCAGCACGCCTGTAGAAAGTGTCGACGAGCACAAGACACTGGGTGTTATCATAGATCAAAATCTAACCTTTAACTCACATGTTCATGCTCTAGTTAAACAAATAGCCAAAAAAGTATACCAACTTGCCAAAATTAAAAATTTCCTTGACGAAAACACAAGAAAGATATTCTATACTTCTCATATACAAACACATATTGATTACTGCTCCACAGTCTGGGATGGATGCTCCAAATCAATAACAAAACGCCTATATTCGCTCCAGAAAAGGGCAGTGCGTTTAATTAATGGTGAAAAGCTTACCGACAATTCTAACCTATATAAACGTCTCCGGTTACTGCCACTCCACAAGCGCCTGCTTTTTAATAAGACCAAACTAATTCACAAAATCCTATTTCAAAATGCTCCAAGCTACCTTTGGCCATTGTTTAAATATAACGCTAGACATAGCGAACGACTAAATATACTTCATGTCCCTAAACCTAGGATAGACTTATATAAAACAAGCTTAGCATACTCTGCCGCTCAGTTGTGGAACAATCTTCCACAAGAAATCAAAGACACCACCAATCATGATACATACATTCGCAACCTGTTTGAACACTACCTTAGTACAGACTACATGCCCCCATAACCAATAACACAAAAAAGACAATAATGGTAACTTATCTCAAACGACAACTAGCCAAAAAACATTCCCTTATGTATGGCACGTTACACCCTCCTTAGGTATTTATAATGCCCATGTTAAACACTGCCTTAGTGAGTCATTTGTTATTGATTATTTTTCATGCGTTTTAATGTTCCTTTGTTGTCAAAAGTTGCTTCATAAGTGATGTTGAATGAAAGAATGTATGAGAGGAAATAGAGAAGAAGGGCAGAATGTCAGACGGGCCTGCGTGCCCAATTCTTAACCCTTTGAAAATAAAGACTTATTATTATTATTATTATTATTATTTCTATCCGTCCACGGTGTTCTCATTATTTCCGCAGGTATAAGAATATGTCAATATGCAACAGATTTACACTAAAATAGTGAGGTCAGAATTGTAAAATTGTAACGTAAATGGGAATATTCTTCAACAAGTGAATCGATACAGTTATCTCGGAACACGCATAACATCTGATGGGAGATGCCTTGAAGAGATTAGAACAAGAATCACCATGGCGAAAGTAGCCTTTATCAAGATGAAAAACATACTGACCAATAAAAAGATGTCAATTGGAATGAGAAAAAGAGTGTTGAGGTGCTACACAGAGCCTGTACTTTTGTATGGATGTGAAACTTGGACAATGAGCAGTCAGGCTGAAAAAACATCTGATGGCTGTAGAAATGTGGTTTCTGAGGAGAACCATGGCCAGACAGAAAAACAAATGACCAAGTACTACAGGAAACAAATGAAAATCTTAAATTGATTAGAGAAATTAGACGTAGACAGCCAACATTTTTCCGACATGTTATGAGAAGAACTGAATTGGAGAACTTGGTGACAACTGGCAAGATCGAAGGGAACAGACCCAGGGGAAGACCGAGAAGTAAATACCTGGATGGCCTGGCCACATGACATGGTCGAGACAGGAACACTGGGCTGATCCACGACTCTAGTGATCGAGTGAAATGGCGAGTCATGACCGCCCACGCTTTCCGGCATGTCACATGATGGATGGAACGTGTCCTTAATAATTTAATTAATCGTTAACTGTCATAAAATATGAAATGTCTGCCTACCGTAGCCGTGTGCTGTAGTCCATTATAGCCACCTTCGTAAGCATACGTTAGTGCAACGTTTCAGCCTTATGCATGCCACATATAAACATAATGTACATTTACATTTACACCCACAAGAAACATGGACAGGAACTGTCAAAAATACGTTATGTTTGCACTCTTTACAGACACCGCTAGTGCTGAACGGTGCACAGTGACATTCTGTTAAGGGCGTCTAAATAAGTGCACACCAGTCTCCAATTTCTTAGGTATTTTACTTCATCGTCTTTTTCTACTGCTTCCTTCGCCTTCTGAAGTCATCATGCGTAGTAATGTATGTGGTAATGGAGTAGTAAATGGAGTCCGGGTTGGAGGTCCGCCGGTCGTATTTCCTTATATAAAAAGACTACCATCGTAAGCGGACCCCCTTAAAAACGGACCCCAAATGACCCAGATATTTAAAATCGGCGGGTTATTTCTGGTACTTCCTGTGTCACTTCCGGTTTTCATTGGTACTCCCTGTTGATTACTTCCGGTCCATAGGTGGCAGTGGTGTGTTCCCCCCAACCCCGCCCCCTACCTCGCTCCCGCCCGACTGCCCCTGGGACCGCTCGAAGACAGCAAGGAAAGCCCCGGGCATGTGGAATACTCATATGGATAAGTAGACCAAATATGCACCGGGTATCCGGGTTCGAGACCCAGTGTGTGTGTGTGTGTGGGGGGGGGGGGGTGGGGGGTGTATGTAAGGGTAGGCCGATGTGAGGGGCGTGAGGAAATAGGCCCCTACCCCGGATAATAGCCTTTGCCACCAGAGGAGGCCACCAAAATTCACACCGAAATGAGAATAATGATATGAATTGGGCCTTTGACTAGACCAAATGCAGCAATTGGCAATACTACACTTTGATCTGATCGAAAAAGAAAGAAAAGATTCGAGCGAGTGAGGAATAATTAACGTTCCAGCGCTGGGTGGGTGGCAATGAATTCCGTGTGATTGTACTATGTCTTTGATGTCGTTAATCCATTTTCTTCTCGGGCGTTATCATGCTCTCGTATCAAACATGCATTAATGTAGCGACAATGCTGGTAGTTGATGATGTTACATTCCCAATAGATGAAAGAACCGTTTGATTTTCTGCATTTCAGTAGATATGGCACGAGATCTTGATCCTACTGTCAGTCTGATAACACCATGCTTTTACTCAGTGTCGGATATTTAGGCAGGCAGCTCTACTCAAATATCTCATCTCGCAGGTGTTGATCTTACGTAAGTGTGATCTAGATAATGTCCGAGATTGACATTGGTAGCATAGGCGTGGTGTGAATATATTATTTATTAATTCATGATATGTTCTTGTGAGGACATAACTTTATTCGGAAGATTCAGCATTGGCGATACTTGATAAATACGCGCACGTTGTTTTGTTTTTTTGACATCTGATTTCGATTTCGTTGTCTTTTCTGCAGTTTTGTGTGATCATCCATCCATCCATCATGTGTCATGCTGGAAAGCGTGGGCGGTCATGACTCGCCATTTCACTCAATCACCAGAGTCATGGGTCAGCTCAGTATTTTTGTCTCGATCATGATAATAAGAGACTAAATATAATATAAGGAGTGTGATAATATGTTATAGATATTTAAAATCTTCAACTTGTTTCAGAGGTGTACTATTTATTAGTATATTTAGTGGACCATAAGATCTGGTATCGTACAATACTTCAGTTTCGGTTGTTTTTTTAAATTCACATTGTATCATCAACAACTACAACAATGGCATCAATAACATCCAAAAGGAAGAGCAATATAGAAATGAATGTAAAGAGGCTAAAACAAACATAGTTCGACAGCAGAAGCGAGAATATATGAGTAATATAATCATAGATATGGAACCTAATCACCAGAAAAACGAATCCATAAAGTTTTTTTAAAGAACTGAAGTCAATGAAACGAGGGCACCAACACAACACATATGGTTTAAAAGATAAAAATGGGAATATGATAAATACTAATGAGGAAATGTGCAACACATGGAAAGAATATTTTGTTGAATTACTAAATTATGAACATTCAAGTAACACTTTCCCACAGGAAGAGGTTCTAACGTGTGAACCACAAATTGAAGAACCTGCATTTGAAGAATTCCTATATGTAATCACACGACTTAAAAACAATAAGGCAACTGGGACTGATGGAATTGCTGCTGAATTTATAAAGGCAGGTGGCCATGCATTTCATCTAAAGCTATACGAACTAATAATAAAAATCTGGAAGACAGAAGAATTACCCCATGACTGGAAATAGTCATTGTTGATACCTATCTTTAACAAAGGAGACAAATTCCAATGTGAAAAGTATAGAGGAATATCACTACTGTCCACAAGTTATAAGATACTATCCGCAGTATTACTAAATAGACTAACACCATATTCAAAAGACATATTAGGCGACTACCAGGCGGGTTTTAGACAAAACAGATCAATAATAGATCAGATATTTATCTTACGACAAATGGCCGAGAAAAATTGGGAATATACAAGAGATCTCCATAACATGTTTGTGGATTTTAAAAAGGCTTATGATAGTGTCCATAGGAATAGTCTATGGAATGCTATGCAGGAATTTGGAATACCAAGGAAGTTAATAAACATGACCAGACTATGCATGAAAGATACTTATAATATAGTAACATATAAAGGCAGGAAATCAGACCCTTTCCAAATAACATCTGGCTTGAAACAAGGTGATGCTCTATCGCCGCTACTCTTCAATCTGGCTCTAGAGAAAGTTGTTTGATTGATTGATTGATTTAGGAACCGACATCACAGCAATCGGGACATTCCCATAAGCGCTCAGTCCCCATCCTCAGCAGCCTTGAGAAAGTTGTAAGGTAGGTAAAGGGGAAATGTGATATTGGAGGAACATCCAAGCTGCTTGGTTATGCAGATGATATTATAGGGGAAAATGAACAAAAGACATTGGAAATATTGACTCACTTAAAGGAAAAAGCCCAACAGATGGGGCTGGTTATCAACCAAGATAAGACAGAATATATGGTAATTTCAAGAGAAGGAATGGCTAAATACTATGACCATTAAAAGAACGGAAACATACAAATACCTGGGTACAATCTTCAACTGCTCCAACATCATAAGGGAAGAAATACAAACTAGAATCAATTCTGGAAATAAGATATACTATGCACTACAATATCTACTAAAATCAAAAGCGCTATCCCGTAACACCAATATCACAATATACAAAACACTGATCAGACCAATTGTGCTGTATGGCTCTGAAACCTGGAGTACAACGAAAGGAGACGAAGCCTTGTTACAAACCTTTGAGAACAAAGTTTTAAGACGCATCTTTGGACCCATTAGGGATACACAAAGTGGAGAGTGGAAAAGAAGTAGTAACAAAGACATTTATGATCTGTTTTAGTCCCCGCTAATCACTGGTATCATGAAGGCTAATAGACTACAATGGCTGGGGCATATAGAAAGAATGGAAGATAATAGGGAAACAAAACTCGCTTACACTCAGGAAATAAATGACCGTAGACCCAGAGGTAGACCAAGAAGACGGTGGAGAGATAATATATATACAGACCTACAAGTACTTGAAATCAACGACTGGCAAGAGAAGGTCAACCAGAGAGACGAATGGAGACGGATTGTATCTGCAGCAAAGAACCTCAATGGCTCGGAACGCTGAAGAAGAGATCAGCTGCATATTGATCTCAGCTCATTAATATTATTTTATCCATCTGCCCCATCGCTGTAAAATAGATACTGATCGTCTGCAAATGTCAGTATGAATAAAAGCTAAGAAAGCAACTACGCTTATTGTTATTATAAATGTGGTTCATTTGAAAGCCGTTCTAATGGCTTTATTCTCATCTCATCTCAGCATGCTCCTCTTGTACCCAGCTGTGCCGAGGTGAAGTATAAACATCTTGAGAGTGCCCGTTTATGGGCTTCATGTGTCGATATCTCCATGGACTCTGCTATTACCTCCGTCCAACGTTTATGTGGTCGGCCTCTTCCTCTGTTTCAATCTGGTCAGTTGTCGTATATTTTGAAGGGACTGGCAATCACTAAAGTGCATGACCCATCTCTGTTAAAGAAAGCTGGGCCCCATCCTCTTCTTATATGTAAATAGATCAAGAATACGACCCTTGAAAGATTTACAGACTCGGATTTCTTTAATTGTCTAAGGGTGTGTGGTCCTCTTTTAATAGAAAAAGTAATCACTAGGTTTGTCCCCTGTCTTTCCACCTGGAATTTAATGGTATTAGCTCACGAACCCCCTTCTTCTATCTTAAGAAATTGTCTGAACGACTTTCTCAATAAGAATCAGGTGCAATATAACATGGATTTGGAACAGTTAAAGATGAAGAGTCTCCTGTTCTCTTTCCTTAATTAAGAATTCATCTATGTGAATGTGTATTTGTTAATTAAACATTAAACAAACACGAGTGAGCATTGACCACATGTTTACACAATAAGATAGAGATACCACAGATAGTTTAGACTGACAAATTAAATGGAAGAGATATTCACATTTAAAGAAATTTATTGACTGGGCCAGTGTCTTTTGGCCTATTGACATTCTCTTTTCCATCAGCTGTTGACATTTACAGAATGAAATAGAAAAATATTCCATAGGACCAAATATACTCAGTCAATAGATAATAACGTTCATTGTATAGTGAGATGTTTTAACTACCAAATGTTGTATAGTTAAGTTCTTCTACATATAACCATAAATCAAGAAATCAGTTCCTGAGAGGGTAAAGTTTGTGTGAGTGATAAGAAAACCTGGTGTGATGAGATGTGAATAAGCCTGGGTCCATGGTCTGATGGGTCCACTTCAGGTTGGGCCAGTTTAGCTTCACTGAAGGCTTCTCATTCTCTGCTTAAGGCTGGAGTCATCTGCCATCACAGGGGTTGATCATTTCGTTCACTCATCTTCCCTCTTTTCTGGTTAGGTGTGGCACCAAGACATCACTGTTTAAAATTCATACAGGTATGTATAATCCTTTACAGCATATTCACAGTGTAAACACAACATAACAAAACAAAAATGATAAGATCAGAAGAAGTATTGTTGTGTTACTTTGGGGTGGGTCAGAGATTATTACACTGGATGCAGCTTCTGTTGTCTGGTACCTGCTGTTGTGGTGTGGAGTTGTGTGGTGTGAAGTGTAGTGTGTTGAGTTAACTTCTGTTGTGTGGGGTTCCATAGCTTGTACTAATTGTCCTCACATCTACATCAGTTAATATGAGTTTAAATCATCTAGTGTGCTTTTATTGTGGTTCATGTCCAACATACAGAATTTCTGATGTGTATTTGTTACAAAATGTAATCTATACAAGGTCATGACACAATATATTAGAAAAAAAGTTATTACTTAAAGTACTTTTCCCTAATACTCTCCTCCTCTCTGTCTACTTATACTTCTCCTACATCTTTTACCAGTGCACATCATGTCAATTCTGTTGGCGATCACAGTTGGCTATAGACCAAGGTAATTTTCACCCTTTAGTCCGAGCAGATTAAGTAGGTCGGCTATCACAAATGGCGTTTGTGAACGTAAACCTATTTTAAGCAATGCAGTTGATGTAGTGCGTTGTTTAAATAAAATCTGACACATGAATAAACTAATTTCTATCAAATACTATTTGTTTTCAATTCGTAAAGAGAAAAGGAAGAGTATAATTCCTGTTTCATTTCTTTAGATTGCAAATAGACAGAATTAAGTACATTTTTAAAGCGAGGTAGTGTTTCGTTTGCACCAGCTGACTGTCTCTGCAGAAGCGTTTTCTAGAATTGTTTGATGAAAAGCATTTGAGTGCATTGGAAATTTCACCTCATACATTATTCTGTGATAGATTATAGTCATATGCACATAGTGAAGTTGTTAGATGTAGTGTAGAATGTCAGAGTTTTGCAGTTTGAGAAATTATAAGATGTCGGTTTCGCCGGGGAATTGGCGCTGGTATTGAAGTTGCAGTCGGTAGTTTTTCACATTTTCAGAGATTTATTTGATCAAAAATACAATTCATTGGACGCACAACACTGTATACCTTTACTTTATATATCTTGGTACCACTTAGATCTGAGAATTTACAAGCTTACCTCAGACCAGATCAAACTGCCTGTTGTAAAAGTTTGAAAGTTGGACAACACATAGCTTTGGCGACTGCTCGCTTGCTCTGAAGTAGTAGAAGTGCGCAGTTTTATTAAAGCGGCGCCCAAGCTGGGGGACGCTATATCCACGTGATGTGTCTCTACCATTCATATTATATTCTGTTGACGCTAACTTTTCTATTATTATCCTGGTATCTGTCTGTCATTAGTGTCGCTTAGTGAGTTCGATTCTCTATCGTGCTGTAATTGTTTTGATAATCTCTGGGTTGGTGTGAAACGTTGAGGCGCTGTAAAATGATGATAGTGAATATGTCACATCAGTACATCATTGCTTGTTGTGGTATGCTGTTTACTGGTAACCTACTTGCATAGCCAAACCATTTGACTTGCTCCTTTCTAATAACCCCCACTTTAGTCCTGATTTCTTCATTTCTGATTTATCTCTTCTTGATACGTTGAGTATTCTTCTCAGGAATCTCAATTCTGTTGGTGTGATTTTTTCTTCTCTTTTTCTTTCATTGTCCAGGTTTGGCAGTGGTAGCATAGAGTTGGTAGGAAGATTGTATTGTGAAGTGCTTTCTTAGTAGTTATTGATACATGTTTGTTCTTCAGTATTGGTGCCATTTGTCCAATGAGTTGGTTTGCCTTGTTGCATCTATTATCGATCTCGTCTTCTGATCTGCCATTTGATGATATTATACTTCCTAGGTACTTGAAGCTCTTTACTTGTTTCAAGGGATGTTCGTTTAGGTGAATTATTGTTGTTTTATTCTTCTTTAGTTATAGTCATTACCACTGTTTTGCATGTGTATTTTTCACGTTATGTTCCCTACACATTTCGTTTAGACTATTCATGTGGTCTTGTAATTCAGCTTCTGATTTTGCTATTAGTGGTTGGTCGTCCGCAAACAGGAGTTCTCTAATGGTTAGATATGCAGATGGTTCTTCTTCTGTGTTCTCGTCATGCAGTATTCTTATACTTCTTAGTTTTTCTACGAGCAATATGAAGATCCCTTGCCAGCTTGCTAGGACACAAATCTGACCACAGGGAGTCCATACCCTATGGCGAGCCATAGTCCCGTTAGCCCATGACCTCGCGGTCATGATTTCCCGGTCTTCACCACGTGGAGGTGGGGGTTGACTTGTGTAGTCTGCGGATAATCGGCAGGCTACTAATTTTCACTCTTCACCCCTCCTGGGAGAGGTTTTATTACAAAAGCATGAAAGAAACATTAACAAGTGTGGTAGAATTAAACAAAGCATTCATTTTGAATGAATTATGCACCATCAGTTGGTCAGAAGAAATCGCCGTAGGCATTCAGGCAAGCGCCCCATTGCTTAGGTAGGCGACGAATGCCGTCCGAAAAAAAGGATTGTGGCTGCTCACTGAACCATATGTTTACCGCTTGTATTACGTCTGCATCTGTGTGAAATCGGTGCCCCTTGAGACCGTATTTTAGAGGTCCGAACAAATGAAAATCACATGGTTACAATTCAGGACTATAGGCTAGATGTTGTAAACTTTCCCATTTCTTCCAAGCTAATGCTTCCTGCACAATCTTTGCAACATGTGGACGAGCAATATCGTGCAACAAAATCACACGAGAAAGCATGCCGCTTTGTTTATTCTTGATGGCTTTTTTGCATCTTGTCTAGTGTTCGCAAGTAGTGGGTAGAGTTGTTTTGACACCAGGTTCTTTAAAGTTGGCCATCAATAGCCCCTCATGACAAAAAAATTCGCTGAGCAACTTTATCAGAGGAAACCTGTAACTTGAATTTTTTTGGCTTTTGGTGATCCAGTGTGCTTTCATTGCATGCTCTCTCTTTTGCTGCTCTGCTCAAAGTGGTGACACCATGACTCATCGCCTGCCACTATGCGGAAGAGAAATGCTTCACCCTCCACTTTGTAACGCAGCAAGTGGTTCAAACACCTTCCCATGCGTTCCTCTATTTGGTGGTCGGTCAACATCCGTGGTAGTCACTGTGAACACACCTTCCGATATTGCAGTTTCTTACGAACGACATTTTCAATTGTCCCAATTGACACATCAGATTCTTTCGCTAGAGAACCTATGCGTCGACAGCAATTCATCTGAACTGCTGCATCAATCGTACTGATGGTTTTTTCTGTTGCAACAATATGAGGTTGAACCGGACGTCAACGATCAGTCGTGAACTGACGTCCTTTCCGAAACATTCTTGCCTAGTCTGCCACGGTTGTCTTCGGCACACATTTGTTACCGTGCGCTGCCTGTCTCTTCATTGAATGTCCACTGGTCGACATCCTTCAAATGTAAGAAACTGAACCACCGCTCTTTGAGCTTCTTTGGACGTATTTTAGATCAACCCGGACATTTTCTCTACGGTCATAAACATAACCTATGCATCATGAGACGATAAGCACGTGCTCTTTTATTTATTGGTCACTAATTACCACATGACTATGATATGATCATGTTCAACGTACGCAATTACGCGCGGTGCGGCACGAATGGATTTCAAATGAACGCTCCTAATACTATCGAGTTTTGACCTCAAATGAAGAGTGTATAGGTCAACATACTTGTTCCCCTTCTACATATGTTGGACATTCCTACAACACATGTTTTGTTGTTATATTGTCCAGTTCGACAGTTACATTCGCCAGTATCTACTATCGTTAATTTTTTAAGCATGTGGTATTTTAGCCTAATTTTGCCTGTCCACAGTCCGAGGTTTGTAATTTGGTCTTTTCGGTTGAGTTGGTACTATGTCAATAGTGTGCTCATTGCTCTCATTTCCACCTGGTTCAATAAGTGATTTTTATACATCTCTTGAATTAATTGCTGAATTTCCACTTAATTCAGGAAAATTCTCGCCCGGGTGATGTGATTATCTACACGGATGGGTCAGTGTTGAGAGGTAGGAGAAGTGCTTGGGGGTTCTTGGCAAAATCTAATGGTCGGCGTTTGGTGCAGGAGAGCCTGGCGTATGATGATACTACATCTAGCTTAAGAATGGAGGTGGGGGCGGTCAGTGCAGCTTTCCGCTGGATAGAAAACACGATACATACACATATTGTGATTGTAACTGACTCAGAAAGCATGCTGAGAAGGGTGAGAACAGACAAGCTTCGTGCAGAGTGGCTTGCTTCGCTTCGGAGGTCACGGGTAGCAAGCATCACCTGGATCTTTTCTCCTGGGCATGCCGGTGTGCTGGGGAATGAACAGGCGGACAGATTGGCTGGCTCGGCAGAACTTGGTGGAGTATTGATGCATGACAAGGCAGATGTGGTTGCGGCCTTGTGGGAGCACGTGTACACCTCGGAGGAGCAAATGGATCACCATAGTCTGGTTAGAATGAGGCAGCGAGGAGTGACGAAGGGATCTGGCCGACGCTCGACGCTCAGAGGAAAGGCGAGACGGACATATAATCAGATTGCTACTGGATCTATTAGTGTTGGAACTCTTCGCTGGTTGCTGAGGATGGGGACGGAGCGCTTATGGGAATGTCCCGAATGCTGTGATGTCGGTTCCTAGATCAATCAATCAATCAATCAATCAATCATACATCTCTTGTCTTCATGATAAATCACACACACACACAAACACACACACACAAACACACACCTACACACACACCACACCACACCACACAATATATATATATATATATATATATATATATATATATATATATATATATATATATATATATATATATATATATATATGATCACTGCTAGGATGGAAAACAATGGCAAACTCCTTCTTTACAGATGCCAGGAATATCAAACACATTCCCACCCTCACATACATCCTTTACCCACCCGCACCTTCCACACCCATTCACACTTACCCAACTACCCACACACACATACCACACTCACACACATTTCCCTTCCCACAAAACACCCCACCCATATACACATCCCCACCCTCACACACACATTTCCCACACGCATCCCTCATACAAATCCCCACCCACACATCCCTCACACACACACACACACACACATCTCCCCATCCACCAACACATCCCCCATCTACAAGCACACTCACCACCCACACATACATCCTTCACCCACCCACAATTACCCCACCCACACACCTCCACCCACACATACATATCTCCCTCCCATACGCATTCCAACATCCATCACCACACCTATCACGCATCATCCACAACCCACACATATCTCCCACATACCAATTCACAATCACATCCCTCACCCACTCAGCCGCACACACATTCTCCACCCACACAAATCCCACCCACTAACACCCCTACACTTCCAACCAAACACCCCTCACCACCCCCCTTCCCCCACCGATCACACATCCCTTCAACCACCTACACATCACCTATCCACCAACACACATCCTCTCCACGCATACATCCCTCATACAAAGATCCCCCAGACACACACACACATGCCACTTACTCACCCACACTCCTTCGCATACACTGCATGTATGTACACATACACACACAAAAATATACGCATACATACACGAACATACACACACATACACACGCACATACACACATATACACACGCACATATAAACACATATGTACACAAACATAAATATGTTTGTTTCTTTTTTTTTTTGCATATCCTTTACAGGACATCGCTGTCAACATCAGCATCTTTCAGCTGATTGTTGATTTCTTGGCAAGATTACGCTCAGTAGTTTGCCATTGCTTTCTGAGCGGCCGGCTCAGTTATCCCGCAAGTCACCAGCGGGGAACGAACTTCTCCCAGTTCTCGCCCGCTACGAGACTCTGCGTGATAAACGGGATTACGGAGAAAGTGTTGTAACCCCTCGGCCAGAAAGACCGGCAAACATAAACATACGTACAGATATACACACACAAAGAAGCACACACACATACACACATGTATACACACACATATACACCCATACACAAATACAGACATGCACCTGCCATCTTGCTCCAGAAAGTTGTCAAGCCATTCGCATCATCTTGGGCTGCACGAGAGACACCAGCTGTGTAGCGATGAGATACCTCCTTGACATCCCGACAATGAACCACAGGATCAAGATCTGTAGAGCTCGTGCATACTTGAAAATAAGTGCGGATGAGCTGCACCCTCTGCGTGATGATATATTCAGAGAAAAGGGCAACAGGCTAAAGAGGGGCAAATCATGGATGGGTTGGGTGGAAGATATCATCAGACAGGTCTGCAGTCCTAACAGTATCAACCCCGGCAAGGAATGGGTGCCTGTTCCTCCAGCTTTTAAGTGCACCTTCTTCTGCATTATCACACTTGACAGACGGTGCAGAGAACAGAACCCTGTCACCGTCAATGCAGAGGTCAACGCGTTCATCAATGAACACGTAGACAACCCCGAAGTGCTCATCTAAACAGATGGATCTGTTGTAAAGAAGCAGAGATGTGCATGGGCATTTACAGCCCGTTCAGCGGGCCGAATCGTCCAAGAATCCAGTGGTGCCCACACTATGCCCTCGGGCAGCATGACGATGGAGGTGATGGCAGTTACACAGGCTTTCATATGGCTGGAATCACAGCATTATACCAACGTGTGTGTACTAAGTGATTCAATGAGCATGATTCGGAAGGTCGAAGCTGGATCTGTACGTAGACAGTGTGCGGAAGCCTGTTGTCCGTAAAGTCACCTTCATCTTTGTCCCGGGACATGCGGGAGTCGAGGGAATATAACGAGCTGATAAACTGGCTGGCTCTGAAATCCCTGTAGGTGGCCAGCCCTCTGATCGTGCCGATATTATTATCGTCCTTAAAGGACATATCGAGAACAGAAGATTTTGACGTCAGTAAATCCACATCGCTGTCCAGGATGAAAGACTTGGAAGTTAGAATTGGCACGGCCAGACACGAGAGGTACATCGGGAAAACGAGGTGCCTCGTTGACCAACACAGAACTGGCACTATTAGCCACCTAACGTTGATGCATATGCTGGGGGTGGGGTGGGGGGAGGAGGAGGATCTGAGCACCTATGGATCTGACCCTCGACTCCCGCATGTCCCGGGACGAAGAGGAAGGTGACTTTACGGACAACAGACTTCCGCAGCGACTCAGTCCACTGTCTACGTACAGATCCAGCTTCGACCTTCTGAATCATGCTCATTGAATCACTTAGTACACACACGTTGGTATAATGCTGTGATTCCAGCCATATGAACTGCCATCACCTCCATCGTCATGCTGCTCGTGGTCATAGAGTGGGCACCACTGGATTCTTGAACGGTTCACCCCGCTGAACGGGCTGTAAATGCCCACGCGCTTCTCTGCTGCTTTACAACAGATCCATCTGTATAGATGAGCACTTCGGGGCTATCTGAGTTTTCATAGATGAGCGCGTTGACCTCTGCATTGACAGCGGCAGTGTCCTCTCTCTGCACCGTCTGTCAAGTGTGATAATGCAGGAGAAAGTGCACTTAAAAGCTGGAGGCACCGGCACCCATTCCTTGCCGGGGTTGATACTGGTAAGACTGCAGACCTGTCTGACGACATCTTCCGCCCGACCCATCCGTGATTTGCCCCTCTTTAGCCTGTCACCCTTTTCTCTGAATATAGCGTCATTCAGAGGGTGCTGCTCATCTGCACTTATTTTTAGGTATGCACGAGCTCTCCAGATCTTGATCCTGTGTTCCATCGTCGGGAAGTCAAAGAGGTATCTCATTGCTACACAGCTGGTGTCTCTCGTGCAGCTCAAAATGATGCGCATGGCTTCGTTTTGTACCTTTTCAAGTTTTCCAATCTGTGCAGGGCTGACAGTGAGGATGGCCAGGGCGTACTCGATGCGTGAAAGCACAGGTCCTTGAAACAGAAGTATTAGCAGTCTTTGCTCGATATTGGCAGTCGCCATGACTCTCATTGCTGACAAACCGTTTCGGGCTTTCGTTATGACATAATCGACATGATCTCTGAAGGACAGGCTGCGATCAAGCTTCACGCCAAGATATGTCATTGACTGGGTTCAACTCAAAATGCTCCCATCCATTCTTACTGTCGGTAGGTCTGTGTTCACAATATGGTTGTTTAGGGAGAACCATGTAACCGATGCCTTTGCAGGGTTGACAAGGGCACCGGCATCAGCACACCATGAGGAAATTCGATCTAGTTCGCACTGCATATCATTGGCAACCGCCTGTCTATCTAGACCCTGTCGATACATGAGAATGTCGTCAGCAAATTACAGAGTCCTACCCATCGCGTCCAACTGTTTTTCGGTGATCGGCACCGTATAACTAAAACTATACTAAAACAAGTATAGACGTCCACATAAAACGTGATTTGTGGGTCTACTTACTTTATAAAATGAATTTTAGAAGGGTGAGAAGTACAGAACCGTAAAGTATGAAGGTAAAAACAATATCAAGTAATCGGTTCTTCTATCAACGCGATCTTGAAATAATCTTAACCCCACCCCCCCCCCCCCCGGAACACTAGAATTCCCCCTGGGGGGGGGGGGGTAATTCCCCACCGGTTGAGAACCACTGCTCTGGAAACTGAATCCAACTCTTCTGTTTCAACTTCGTTCATCTTTCGAAGGGAGGGGCGAGGGTGCGTCACACCTGGTTATGCACCTCAAAGGTCAGTGTAACCGACTTGGGCGTGTAAATGTCTCAGGTTTGCTTCCTCTATTCCATACAAGGTCACGGCTCTATCTACCCCTGGGTAGATGTTTTTTTTTTTAACCCTAACAATGTTACCAGGGCAGCAGTTGACAT
The DNA here is from genome assembly GCA_014155875.1 of Cepaea nemoralis. Lineage (NCBI taxonomy): Eukaryota > Metazoa > Mollusca > Gastropoda > Stylommatophora > Helicidae > Cepaea > Cepaea nemoralis. The sequence goes on from JACEFZ010025095.1 coordinate 341,336, forward strand.
TGCAATAAATTACGTAGTTGTTCACCAGTAAATTTAACAAAGTCAAAAATGATAGTTATTCATTATTAAGCAGACCCATTAATACAATAGTTTACATCGTAGATGAGTAATCATATAGTTTATTTCATTAATTCAATATCAATAAAATATTAGTTTAAAACAGAAAACATGTTGTAATTGAAATTATTTGGAAAAAAAATTAGCATGTGCTATGTAACATGCCATATGTGTGTGTGCGTGTGTGTGTGCGTGCGTGCGTGCGTGCGTGCGTGCGTGTGTGTGTGTGTGTGTGTGTGTGTGTGTGTGTGTGTGTGTGTCAACGTCCTAAAGACCTAGGGAAATGAAACTCGGGTTCAGACAGGCAACAAACTCCATTCTGATACTTTCTGATATAATTTATTCACAGTAATCTGGCGAAGAATGGGTTTCGCAGCCAGTTACAATATTTACGATATCACAGGAGTTCATAACAAAGCAATCATACACATAATCATCACAGCAAAACTCTATCAACTATCTTATAATCAACAATTCTTAAATACACTTGGTTTCTATATATCAAGTCCCCCTTAAGCTAAACCCTCCTTCGTCCTCGGTGACCAGTCGCCGTCTGCCTTCGACGTGTGTCGGGCGGACACGGGGTGTAACTTTCTTCGAGATTCTCGTGGGAATGGTCCTGGCACGCTGTAGGCGGGTTCCACCTGTGTCCACGGAGCTGTAGGCAAACTGACCCATCATTCTCGAAGGCTCGAGATTGTTCGAGCGTTCGAGTGGTTACGTTTACTTCCCTTATATTGGTGTTATATCCCTTCTATAAATCCCTTCTAACTTTATGTCCATACCTACTCTATGTGAGACCTTGACAGGGTTCCCCTCCCCGCCGTTCTTGTGGGTTACTATATGCTAATTAGTCTGAACTAATTCTGTCATGGGATCACATGAAGTTGGTGGTTGTAGTTTCGTGGATGGGAACTTAGTAATCCTATATACTTGCACTAATAACTCATGTATTTCCCAGTACAACAATTCAGGATGATTGCTGAAGAGCTCCTATCTCTTCCATATTCCTAAACCTGCTACCCGACCGAAGTTCCCTGACGCTTACAGTTGTATTTGCAACCGCGCCCTTCTCAAGTATCCATATGATACCAGGATAATGAACTCTGTATTAGAGAGTTTCATCAAGACAAATTGTCTTGGCTTATTTAAGAACACCTGCAATTCTTGTCCTGAATGTGTATTTTGATACACTTTTACTTCCGTATGTTTTATAGTGCCCAATATATATATCACTTTTGTTTTCTCCCAAGTAACTACTTATGTTCTTGTTTGCCTATTAGTGTGTCTACTCCCTCTTTACTTGCTGTAATAAAGTGTATGTTATTTACTTGTTAGTGTTTAGTTTTGTGAGTGTATGTTTTACCTGATGTGTAAAGTGTGTGCTACGTGTGTGTATGTGGTGTGTAGTATACTTCTAAGCGTCACGAGTTGGAATATCCTTTATCATGAATTACGCCATCTGTGTAACGCATGAACGGGCATTCAAACAGTGATTCTTAGAATAATACTATTCTATTTAATACTAAACATGTATACAAAATTTAGACAAGTGTTACATTTTACATCAAAACGCAGACAAATTAAAATGAATACTTTTTGCGTACAATTTGTCCGCTCAGTATATCGCTCTCTAATTTAATTCATTTACTCTCTGATTCATACACCTTTCATTCAACATAGTATTTTGTTAAAATATACAAATTAAGTTGAGGTAAATGTTGTCGCCCTTAGAAAAAAACTTCGGCGATATATTATATTGAAAGCGCCAAGTACTATTTGTACTGGTGGTAACAAAATGGTTTATAAGTTAAATTGGAATAGTTTTAGGAAGAAAATTTTAAACATGAATGAAAATGTTTATGACATATTATGATAGAAAATGAAAAATTGACATGTTCACATATTTTATGCATATAATAATACAACAATTTAATACATATTTAACTAATCAAATTAAACTAATTAAATCCATCGACGATCCGTGTGTTGTCGTTCTTTGTCCGTGTGTTTTTCAAATGCTGTTACAGTTCATAGGTAACGCATTGGTGTCACATTTTCGTGTAGTTGTTTCGCACATGTCGTAATAGTCATAATATATCGTTGCGGTTATGTCCGATGTTCTGTTCCGTCAGTTGGTGAAGTCCATCAAATTCACTCGTATGCAAAGTTCGTAATGTTCACATAGTATCGTTATGTTCTGTGGTTGATGAAATAAATTCACAACTCTTAATATGCACAGTTCGGATTGTTTATGCTGCACTGTTAATTGCCAATGTGGCATGATACAACCTTAGTGGTTCTATAATTTTGAGTCATTTAACGTTTAGTGTTTGTGATAGATATATCTAACGTATTGAATAGCCTGTCGATATTTCTGCAGTTCTACAGTAAGTGTAGAGGTACACTGAATTTTATGCATCAGAATAAAATATCACAGCTTATCATATGGCAACTAATCAACGTAAATAGTGTCAATCTGCTGGTGCATTGGGTAATCTTGATAAAATATCAGGAATTAAGTTATCTTTCCCTTTAATGTGATGGATTTCGAAGTCGAAATCTTGTAACAAAAGGCACCATCTTGCCAATCTGTGATTTTTTGGCTTGCCCTTTCTAATGACCAGCAGTGGCGAATTATCTGTGAAGACAACGAAGTGGGTGCCAAGAAGGAACTTACGTAGTCGGAGAACACAGAAAACCAAACTTAAGGCTTCCAACTCAGCTGTGGAATACCTGGTTTCCGCCGCTTTTAACTTCCGGCTCACATACAGGATTGGATGTTTCACGCCTTCATATTCTTGCATTAGACATCCTCCGATCGCGATAGCACTTGAATCTGTGGTTAATATAAATGGTAAATCGGTGTTTGGTAATCTGAGTATGGGTGGATTGGAAAAAATAGATTTCAATTTGCAAATTGTATCCTCTAAACTGATACTCTTACAATTCCAAATAATCCATAATTGTATGGGTATTGATGTAAAAATAAGTCTAAACAATGTAAGAGTGATAATGAATTTACAATAGGCATATATCAGGGTTACATGGAAAATTTTGCACCAATAAGAGTTAATAAACTGTACCATGGTTTTTCCTATTTCAATATGGCGCAATGTTGACTGATATATGAATGAGATGGTAATTATGATGGAAAATTTGTTTGTTATCCAGATAGTGGTGAAAGATATATTTTGAAAGATAGGTCGTGTTGTTGCAAGTTGTGTTAACAGCAAAAGTAGCAAGAGTGTCAGTAGTTTGTCTTTGTTCATTCTAATGTTTGGTGAAAATGATTGTTTACTCTTGTTGGTTGAGGTGTGTGTTTCAAAGAAATTGCTGTATTTGTCGCTAAACTGGTGGATGGTGAGTTGAAAATGGTAGTCTTTGTGCTGATGGATTTCGACTCGCATCGTTTGCTGTTTCTGTTCATGCAATAAAGCAGTTTGTTTGTATGCACTCGTTTCTGACTTTGATTTTGTGTGAAGTCAATTGTTTGTGTTTGTTTATTTGCATACTGTTTGCTTGCGTGATTGATGTTTGATGATGTTATTTCTGTATCTGCATAACTTTCTGCAGATTTATGTGTTGTTTTTGTTTTTATTTTATGTGTTATTGATCGATGATAAATTTATGATGAACACATATGATGACACTTGTTTGTTAATAATACTTCTTTGTCACTAGTAGTGTCCCTTGGATATCCTTGTATTTCTTGGTTATGTTTCTTGGAATTAATCACGTAACTTGTTTCTTGTTTCCAGAGAAACAAATTGTTTCGACTCATAAAGTTGGAAATTATGAGTTCTCTCAGTTGTTGGTTTGGTAACTGCGTTTTTGTCTTCACGAGAAACTGTCCGTAATGTGAAGTTGTCTTCATTGTCTTGTGTAGTAGTGTCGTTAAGAAGTACTGTCGTTGCTGTGCTTCTGTCATTGTTGTTCCTGGCATAATATGGTTTCGGTTGGGAGTAATTTGACAGAGTCGAGTCGGTTTGTAATGACTCGTCAAGCTGTTCGTCGTGGTTAAGAAAAGTTGTTGCTATTGTGTCGTTGACTTCGTCGTTTCCGTTGTCAAGAGAATGTGTCGCTAAAGTAGAATTGTCATTGTTGTTCTTGTCAGTGTCGTTTCTGTTAGTTTGGTTAGTGTCCCCTATTCTATCTGTCTGGTTGTTCATGTGGGTTATCTGAGTCGTTTGTCGAGTCACTATGTTAGCGTTGTCTGTCTTTTGTTGCACATTTACAGGTTCACAATTTTGTTCTTTGATGGCGTCCTCAATTCGAGGTTTTATGCTGATGATGTCATTTAAAGATTCATCGCCCCTGTGTTGTGCACCTCTGTGAATTCGTTTGGAATTCCGTCATTGGTGGTCTCCCTTATGCTTTTGGCAGTTGGAGACATAAAATTGTGTTCTTTTGTTCTGGGATCACTGCTTGATGTTTGAATGCAGTTTTTTCGTTCCCATTCTTTGATATCTTCTTCAGAACAGGATTTTATGTTGGGAAGAATCCCGAGAATAATGTCTGCGCACGGGATTTTCTAACACCGCGCACAGCACTTGTCCTGACACAAAAGGTGTTTGAATTTCGGCCAGTGCCAAGGGGTATCTTTCGATGGTACCTGCGAATGTGCGACATGTCACATAGTCGTGTGTGTAGTCTGTGTCATTAATTAAAGTCTTTTTAATGCCAACCAGAGTTGCTCCGCTATCACGCATGACTGTGCAAAGTTTGTTATTTACTATACCTTTTACAAATTTTAACTTGCCTTTTGACGCTAATTTGGCCATTTCGTTGGATATAGAAATTGTATGGCCACATTCAAGGGTGGTATCCAACTGGAACTTTTTACATATGTTACAGGTGTTATTGTTGTTGGTATTGATGACTTCTAGGGCATTCACTGATTCATTCTCACTTTCATTCTTGATGTCACACTGATTAATCTCTACGATTTCTTCATCTGTAGATGTATCTACTAATGCTGTATTGGCCTGTTTCATCATCTTGCGGCCGTCGCAACGTCCGCTATAGTGGCCTACGCTGAACAAAAGAAGCACTTAACCGCTCTCCTACAGGCGTTTCTTTTGTTTCTTTGTTTTTCCACCATCATTTGGAGGTGGTGTGGGTAGGTTGGTGCTTTGTCACATATAGCGTACTGTTCATGAGTTAAATGACAATATTGACACAGGACTGGCTTTGAGAATTTAGAGCGTTGTTTGAATTTGTTATCACTTGGTTTAGAGTATTTGGTGTTTGTGACAGCTGCTGTTTCATTCTGACTAGTGTTTAATTGAAAAATGTCACGATTTGCTGTGAAATAAGCACTTCCTTTCTGCTCGACTTCTTGAATAGTCTTACAATCACTTTGTCTTAGAAATTTAGAGAAAGGAGTGGGTATTGTGTTCATAATCTTGTCAATTATTATTAGATCTTTTAGTTTATCATAGCTGTTGTTTGTCTTCGCTGAGGTAATCCATTTAGTGCAAATATCTTGGACTGTAGACACGTAGTCTATGAACGTTTGGTTGGGTGATGGTGACAATTTTGAAAACTGCAATTGATAACCTGCTGTGTCTAATGAAAAATGTTGCAATATTCTATGTTTTAGATAGTCGTAATCTTTCCTCATGTCTTGTGGAATTGTTTCAATCACTTTTAAGGGCTCTAATGCTAAGTTTCTCATAAAGATAAATGCCCAATCGACTTTTGGAATGCTATGATATGACATTAAACACTCAAAGTTTTCTAAATATGCACTTATGGAATCTCCGGAACAGAAAGGTTTGACTAAGCCTTTATATTTGTTGTATTTTTGCTCCTCTGCTTTACTCCTTAATTTATTTACGGAAATTTTCATGTTGGAGTCAATTTCCATTTGTTTGACTTTTAATTGTGTTTGCGTTTCGATTTCCTTTTGTTTCAAAGCTAATTCTATTTCTAACTTCTTTGTTTCTGCGTTTAATTGAGCTTGTTTGCTAGCAGCCTTCGAGCTTCTATTCTTTTATTTTCAGCCGCTTCGAGCTCCATTCTTTTCAGCCTCCATTTGCATCTTTTTATCTTCAGCCTCCATTTGCATCTTTTTATCTTCAGCTCCATTTGCATCTGCAGTCGTTTTTGTTCTCTTTCAGCTGCCCTGTCTTCTCTCGTTATGTTTTCTGAATGCGTTTTTGCGCCCATTCTGACAGTTTATCTGCAGTATAGCCTAATTTAAGTCCTAACTCAATACACTGTTCCAGTGTTGACATTTTGTAAATTTAGCTAAATTTAAATTTTTAGAAATTAAATCCCTTTGGAAAAAGTTTGGGCGTACAACAATTGGTTATGTCCCTTAATGTTTACATATACACTTTCTATAGAATAAATTCAAATGGACATGAAATTTGCATGTACATATAATAAATTGAAATACATAGAAAAATGTTACATCAAGGAAAAACAATGAGTATCATTTAGAGATACAATAAGCATGAAACCTATGGGACTTATCTGATTTGCTGGTTTCTTTGCTGTAGTGTTGTTGTTTGGTTCTCCGGTTCTTTCGCTACTGCTGGAGAACAATTTACCTGCACACAACTTTTCGCGGAACAATCTGTCGTTGGGATGAAAAAGATTAGTATCTTGTCACAGTTATTGTCCAGTCATGTCAATGTTAATATTATATAAGCATGGTTTATAAGTAACTTTTCTAGAGGGACTACGATAGTTTATGAAACGATGAGAAGATAGTCGCTGTAAACTTGAGACTTTGTCGTGTATGAATGTTAATATATTTTACTTGGCAAAACCAAGAGCTGTCGAGAAATTGTAGTAGAATTTAATCGTCTTGAGCTTGCCACAACCGGCTTGAGCCCCCAAATAGCCTGTCAACGTCCTTAAGACCTAGGGAAATGAAACTCGGGTTCAGACAGGCAACAAACTCCATTCTGATACTTTCTGATATAATTTATTCACAGTGATCTGTCGAAGAATGGGTTTCGCAGCCAGTTACAATATTTACGATATCACAGGAGTTCATAACAAAGCAATCATACACATAATCATCACAGCAAAACTCTATCAACTATCTTCTTCTTCTTCTTCTTCTTCTTCGTTCATCCGGAGTTTTTTTCCGGATGTGATTGCGTTGTGCCTGTTTACAGCAGAGCTGCGTTCTTGCGCCGTTAGGTCGACACATCCGACTTCTGCGGGCATTTGTTGACCGGGTTAACCTTCCCGGGGGTTTCTTAGGACGTTTGACTCTCACTGGTGTGGTGTTATCTCCCATCCTAGCTAGCCCATATAGAACAGCCAAAGACATCCTGGTCAGCCCTCAAGGGAAGGCAGGGGCAGACCATGGGCATTCCCCGCCATGCAAGGAGGCTTCCATAATTTCAGAGCCAACACACAGCGCTCTGGTACTGGGCTCACCCAAGGAATCGTCACGTCCTGCACATGGCTGCTTAGCCTCACTTCCGTATATTGGGCCTTCCGTTCACCATAGGCTGTACTTCCGGAAACCAGAAGAATGCAGTCTGCAGATGACATCCACACAGTGAGCTTTCGACTCGGACTTTCCGCGCAATGGATTTGCTATCAGAGCAATATTCCATTTCGTGCCACTAGGACACTTTTTCCACCTTTTATGAAGCTCACACAGTGAGCTTTTGATTCGGACTTTCCACGTAATGGATTTGCTATCCGAGCAATATTCCATTTCATGCCTCTCGGAGGCTTTTGTAACTGACATACCTGTGGTATGAAGTGTGGCAGTCTGAATACTTCTTCATACACCTTTAAATGTCAACCTGTATGTAGTTAAAGTAAGCTGCGGTCAACTTGAGCTTGTTGATATCTCCATAGAGCTTGTCCTCAAATGAAGCAGGTGTGGGCCAAAATATCTTTCTCTGTTCTGCATATATTGGGCAATCCTGCAGCAAATGTTTTGCTGTCATTTTTCCAGTTCGACAATTACATTCATCGGTATCTCCTATTTTTAGTTTATTGAACAAGTGGTATTTCAGCCTGTTATGTCCTGTGCGGAGTCTGAAGATTGCTACTTGTTCTCTTCGGTCGAGTTTGTAATATGCATCATCCTTCTGGTGGCCTGGATGCTCTGATTCCCATTTGGTTTTATAGGTGCTTTTTATCAACCTCTTTGCCTCATTGTAAGTTATGTCTATGTCAGGCTGTGGTAGTCGTCCGCCCTCTTTTGCCAGTCTGTCAGCCTCTTCATTTCCAGGTATACTGCAATGTGATGGGATCCACTGTATTACAACTTTTTTGGATTTCTGGCTTAGACCATGGAGTGCTGCTCTTAGGTCAGCTATTTCTGTGCTGTTATTGCTCTTCAGTATTGAGACAGCTGACTTTGCATCTGTGAAGATAGCTATTTGCTTCTCTTTATTTTCCTCCATCAAGAGCATTTCTGCTGCAGTTTTCAGAGCCTGTACCTCTGCTTTGAAGCTACTTGAAAACTTTCCAGTTGCCACTGAATGTGTTTTTTTCACTCCATTTTTTAAATTTAGGAGAATTCCTCCTCCTCCATTCTCTATTGAATTTTTGGCTGATCCATCTGTATATGCATGGGTCCAATTGCTGCTTGGGTAATGTTCTTTTATGTAGTTTAGGGTTATTTCTCTTCTTTCGGTTTCATGCTGAGTGTTCTTTTTCTCAATACCAGGAATGTTTTCTATCATCTCAGGCAGTTGCTGCTGTCTCCAAGCTGGGAAGTTGTGTGCATAGTAAATGGGCTTGACTGTTGATATGTTAAGTATGGGATCTGCCCTAATCTTTCGTTTTGCAGTTTCTACAAAGTTGCTACGCTTCAGTCTTCCTTTTCCAAAACCATTAAACCTGTTATACATAGGGTGGTCTGTCAATCTTCTAAATTTTTCTGCTTGTTGCTGGGCTCTGCTATCTCTTCTGTCCTGCATTGGTTGTAAACAAGTGATCTTTTCTAGTTCATTAATAGGCGTTGTCTTCAGGCTTCCAGTTATGATTCGCATTCCTTGGTTTTGGACTCTACTTATTTTGTTAAAGTTTGACTTAGCTGCTGTTGCCCAAGCTGCAATGCCATATTCCAGTACTGGCCTCACCCGTCCAGTATATAGCTTCTTGAGAACTTTCTCATCTGCTCCCCACGTTGTACCAGCAAGCTTTTTCATGATTGCCATTCTTTGCCTTGCTCTTGTTCGATTTTTCTCAACCTGTGTTTTCCATGTCAGGCGACGATCAAAGGTGACTCCGAGATAGTTTGGATTTTCTTCATGGCGCAATATTTTTCCATTCAATACCAGCTTAGGTTGCTGAGTTTTATTTGAGAGGGAGAACACTGTGCATGTTGTTTTCTCCTCACTTATCTTCACTAGCCATGATTTTGACCAGTCCTCTAGTGCTAATAGGGCTTGCTGTATTCTGCTGTTAGCTGTACTAATATATTCTTCAGATGTCCATATGGCTAAGTCATCTGCAAAGGATGATGTGTGTACTCTGGCTGGAAAATTTTCCGTGATGTCGTTTATATATGCTAGGAATAATGTTGGTGAAAGAACTCCTCCTTGGGGGACACCTTGCTCCAACAGCATCATTTTGCTGGTTTGTCCTTGTACTTTTGTCCTGGCAGTTCTGTTCTCAAGGTAGTGGCTGATCCATTTGTACATTTTCCCACAAACATGCATTTTTTGCAGTTTTACTTTCAGTCCTTCCTTCCATACTTTATCAAATGCTTTTTCTAAATCTATCCAGACCGCTAGTGTGTGCGTTTTCTCTTGGAAGGCATCCTCTATTTCCTGAGCTATATAGGTTATTTGATCTTCAGTGGATCTGTACTTTCTGAATCCTGCTTGGTGTGGTGTTAAGAGTTTGTTTTCTTCCAGATGCCATGTTAGCCTGCCATTGATAATGCGTTCCATTAATTTTCCTACACAGCTAAGTAGACTGATAGGTCGATAGCCATTTGGTTCTTCCAGGTCTTTTCCTTTCTTTGGGACTGGTATTAGTATAGCTTCCTTCCATGCCTGTGGGACTATTCCCCTCTTCCAGCTGTAATTTAGGACTGCTAGTAGTTTCTTTTTTGCCTTTGTCCCTAGTCCTATTAGCATTTCATTTGTGATTCCATCCTTTCCTGGTGATTTCTTCTTTTTTAGGGTATTCATTGCCTGTTCCATTTCTTCCATTGTTAGATTTGCCATCATATATTCTGCTGCTGTCTCTGTATTACTATGATGTATCTGTTTATCTTTGATTGCTTTCTTCTGTTCGGTTGTAATATCAATGTGGTTTGCACTGGCATAGTGTTCCATTAGTGCATTTGCAGCCTTTTTTCCTGTAAGCAAGGCATTTCCTTGTTTAATTGTTATTTGTTTGTTTCTAGGTCCTTCATTGTTCATGGCTTTCACTAGTTTCCATAGTTTGTTTCCATCCCTGTCAAAATTCAGGTTTTCTGTTTTTTCCCTCCAACAATCTCTTGTTGTTTGATTTACTGTTCTTTTATATTTTGCTGAGATGGCTTTGAGAGAGATGTTCGCTTCAATTGTTTGTTCTCTCTCTGCTGTCTTCCTGGCATCTTCAACTTTGTCCTCCAAACTTTGTAGTTCTTCAGTCCAGTATGGTTTGTAATTTTTCCTCGCTCCTCTTGGAATGGACTCAGTGGTTGCCTGTATTATTGCTCTGTTTAGACTTTCCACCATTTGCTTCATGTTGCCATATCGTGTATTTATGTTTTCACAATATTTGTCTGTTAGTGTGGCAAATCTGTCCCAATCTGCTCGTTTGTAATTCCAGCGGGGCAAGGGCTTTTGCTCCTGTGGAACATACTCCATATTCATTACAAGCTTGATTGGTCTGTGGTCACTACCTGCTAATTGGTCCAGCACATGGCGGTCGATTTTGTGGAGGATGTCTCCTGTGCAGAAAGCTAAGTCTGGAGTAGAAGTGGTAATCCATCTTCTGGAGTAGAAGCTCGGTGTGTCATCCGCTTTGTTGAGTAGATGGAGATTTGAGTCTATTTCCCAGTCCTCCACTTCATCTCCTCTTTTGTCAGTATCTGGGTATCCCCATCTTTCTGAACGGCTATTAAAGTCTCCGACAATAATGCAATTTGTGTCAGTTATTTTCATGTTTGAGAGTGTAAGATCCTTATCTGCTGGGCTATAAAGATTGTAAATTCTTATTTTCACGTCCTTTATCATTATATCAACACCTATAATTTCTGTTTGGTTGTCAGAGATCACAGATACTTCGCTGCAAGGTATTGTATTTCGTGTAAGTATTAGAACTCCTCCTTTATGTCCTTCGCGGTCGAAACGTGTGGCCTGATATCCCTGACTGAAAATTTGTGATTGGCGTTGAGGTGTGTCTCTTGAATGCATGCCACATCTATTCTATCTTTATGAAGACGCTGTGTCAGGGATTCTTTCTTGTTATAAACTCCTTCGGCATTCCACTGTAGTATGTTGAGTGTCCTTGGTATTTGGTCAATAGCTCTTAACCTACTCCTCTGTGCCTTGACTCCACCGCACAGGGGAAGGTGACCACCAGTAGTCATGGGTGGACCCCCTCGAGGCAGGGGGCTCGGCACTATCACCGCCTGATGGGACTTCACGGGATTAGCACCATAACGATTAATTTTCATCTGTGGCATCATGAAATGATAAAGTTACGTTGCACTTCTTTGTCAAGCCTGTGGCTCAGTACATCCGATTTCGACAAGCATTTTTCGGGATGCTTTCCCTAGCCTTTGACTGTCCCCAGTCTACCTACAAGGCAGCAGGTTTGTGCGTCACTTCGTCTGGTACCTCTCCCTTGACCTGTCCGACATGGGTGACCCTACCAGTAGCTGTGCTACCATCGGCATAGCTCTTGGGGTCATTGGAACGCGCAAGCCCCTCTACCACGTCAAGGTGGACGCACGGCAGAGGGGTATCAACTATCTTATAATCAACAATCCTTAAATACACTTGGTTTCTATCTATCAAGTCCCCCTTAAGCTAAACCCTCCTTCGTCCTCGGTGTCCAGTCGCCGTCTGCCCTTCGACGTGCGTCGGGCGGACACGGGGTGTAACTCTCTTCGAGCTTCTCGTGGGAATGGTCCTGGCATGCTGTAGGCGGGTTCCACCTGAGTCCACGGAGCTGTAGGCAAACTGACCCATCATTCTCGAAGGCTCGAGATTGTTCGAGCGTTCGAGTGGTTACGTTTACTTCCCTTATATTGGTTTTATATCCCTTCTATAAATCCCTTCTAACTTTATGTCCATACCTACTCTATGTGAGACCTTGACAGTGTGTGTGTGCGTGCGTGCGTGAGTGTGTGTGTTTGTGTGTGTGTGTGTGTGTGTGTGTGTGTGTGTGTTGGGAAAGAATGAGAGAGTGAGAGAGAGAGAAAGGAGAGAAAGAGAGAGAGAGAGAAAGAGAGAGAGAGAGAGAGAGAGAGAGAGAGAGAGAGAGAGAGGAGAGATATGGTGATAATAGCTTGGAGACAAGCACTCTTGATGAAAAGACAACTAAGCGCATGCATGAATAGTAACAGTAGCAATACGTAATGTATATTCTTTAACGCGTTTAGTAAATCATATTTACAGTGCATACTTTCTGTAGAGTCAATGTGGCGGAATATTGCGCCTTACAACTGTATTCAAATGTAAAACATAAATGTGTAGGCAACTTCATTTGTTTTATTCTGTAAAACTGATATACGAGGGACGTTCAGAAAATAGTGCACCACATAATGTTTTTTTTTCTCATGCGCTGTTTATTCATAAAACATGACATGTATTCACAGTATACGTGGATATGTCATGTAAACATCCGTATTATTCAACATAATCCTCATCAAATTGTACAGCTTTATGCCAGCGCGAAACAAGTGCATGCATTCCTTACCACTACAAGATTGTGTCTTGATCATGTTAACCATTAATTCGCTGCGTGTATCACTCCTTCACAAGTGACGCAGAGGTGTTTCCAAGGCACCAAGGCTGGGTTCTATACTGGCCAAGACCTATTGACGCGTCCTCGCCGAGCGACCTGGGCAACAGGTCCCTTCGGGGTCCTGGAAAAGTCAGTAGGATCGTTGATTCCTCCGAAATCGGAGAGTGTCTGCCTGCACGGCGAGGAACCACCAGTATGCACACCAATACGTCAGACACGGGACAACGAATACTCACGCAAACCTCAGGTCCTGTATGACATCACACTGATGTTGTCAACAGGATGTTTTCATCCGACATACAGGACTTTGCGCTGGAGATCACAGCCAGCGTACACAAGCAAGCAAGCAAGCAACTCCTTCAACATTTTCAATCCTTGTCTCACAGAGTGCATCTTTAAGAGGACCAAACAGTTAAACATCAGAGGATGCCAAAAAGGTGCAATAGGGTGGATAGAAGTAATATAGCTCAACCCATTTTAGTGATTGCTTCCCGCGCTGGCAGACGTGTGTGAGGGTGCGCACTGTCATGGAGGGTACTTTGAAAACCCCATCTTGCGCAAACATTAGAAAATCCGTAAGTTTTTAAAACTGCATTTGACTATTATTGCTGACTGACAACTGTAAGGTCAATTGTTGAGTAGCGAGTGATTCGATTAACAGTAAGAATAATGCCCTCGGCGCATTTCAACATTTCAGCGTTGGTGGCTGTGGCAGGTCAAGCAGCTCCGTATCTCCACTTCCTGTTTTTTTTATTCTCTTAACCCAGGGATTGACTATACTCCTGTCGACTGCAAAACGACCATACACATCACATAGACGATTGTGAATTTTCACAATAGCTTTTCTCTGCAATGTGAAATTCTATCACAATTCAACGCTTATAACGCAAACTGCATTTCACCGGTATAGGGCAGCCATATTTTTTGGCCGACTGGGTTGCAACTTGTTGCACACGATAGGACATTGCCATATTTGAAGGGTGCAAAATGTCATGCTTCTATCTTCATTTGGAACTGAGAAAACCAATGTAGTGCATTACTTTCTGAACGACCATCGTGTGTGTGTATATTCTAATGACTCTAATCAGATAATGATCTTCATTTGCTTCTTGAAGGACTTCTTCGTTGGTTTTTCTGTCTGTCCATGGTATTCTTTGTATTTTCCTCAGAATCCACATTTCCACAGCCATCAAATGTTTTGGAAATATTGACTCACTTAAAGGAAAAAGCCCAACAGATGGGGCTGGTTATCAACCAAGATAAGACAGAATATATGGTAATTTCAAGAGACGGAATGGCTAAAAACTCTGGCCACATACAAATAGATATTATGACCATTAAAAGAACGGAAACATACAAATACCTGGGTACAATCTTCAACTGCTCCAACATCATAAGGGAAGAAATACAAACTAGAATCAACTAGAATCAAACTAGAGTACAACGAAAGGAGACGAAGCCTTGTTACAAACCTTTGAGAACAAAATTTTAAGACGCATCTTTGGACCCATTAGGGATACACAAAGTGCAGAGTGGAAAAGAAGAAGTAACAAAGACATTTATGATGCACCATTAAAAGAACGGAAACATACAAATACCTGGGTACAATCTTCACCTGCTATAACATCATAAGGGAAGAAATGCAAACTAGAATCAACTAGAATCAAACTAGAGTACAACGAAATGAGACGAAGCCTTGTTACAAACCTTTGAGAACAAAATTTTAAGACGCATCTTTGGACCCATTAGGGATACACAAAGTGGAGAGTGGAAAAGAAGAAGTAAGAAAGACATTTATGATCTGTTTAAGTCCTCGCTAATCACTGGTAACATGAAGGCTAATAGACTACAATGTATCACAGTGTGAACATGGCCTGGCTGTGAATCGTTAGTGGCTGACATCAATATAGACGACAAACTCCGCGTTGTAGTGTATAAAAGGTTTATTCGAGTCATCAATTACATTTTCATGCTGCCGATGTAAAACAGACATCTTTGTTGTTCTTCTCATGGCCGAATCCCAAGTGACGCGTGAGCATCCTCTGGATACCTAAACCCATTCGTGCTCACGCGTTCACTAACTTTATTTTTCCATTAGTTAACTACTCTAACTACTAACCTAAATCCCTTACTGTTATATACCTCCCCCTCTTCAAGAAGACTTTTTCTCTGGAAAAGTCTCAACCCCAACCCTTAAACACTTAACTCAATACTGAAATATTTCTTCTTCTATACCACATCTGCCCAACTATCCCTCAACATATATTTCATAATTCAAATCTCATCCTCCTATCTCATCATAGCCAAACGCTTAGCAGAGACATACTTTATACAATGTCAGTAATACAAAACCCTACTATAAACTCTCTACAAAACTCTCTACAAAACTCTCTACAAAACTCTCTACAAGCGAACCGCTTTTAAAGTGTCCATTTAAATTATGATTGACAAAAATTGAAGATATTTTCCTTATCTTTTTCTCACTTAATCACATTCTCACTATTCCAGGATAGACAGAAAAAAGATTAGTTTAGATTGGTTTGGTGCGCACCGAAGAAAATTAGAAAGTAAGAAAATAGTAAGAAGTAATCACATTTCTCTTCCCATGCATTCTCAAAACTTTATAAAATAAAGTATTCAAAATTTATCTTCATTGCCGTCAATAATAATTTTTGTTATCAAAAAGTTATGTTAATCCAAAACTACAACCTTTTGTATTATTCACCTCGTCAAGTTCAACCATTCCTTCAAAACCTCCAGAGTCCACTTATTTAAATGCCAAAATTCAACCTGGCATTCCCCCCATATTCTCCCATTAAACGCTGTTCAACCCAGCTCCTATTTCAACCCCCATTTACCCAGTATCGCCCGTCATTCCCCTCATCCATGGCTTTCAATCCATGTATTTACATTACGAACCGTCTAATGTAGTCCCTAATTCAATCCCCCAAACCATTTTTAACGGTTTAACTCTTTCCAACCCCCATGTAATTATCAATTGTTGCTGACAACCCCAGCCACTTTTAAATATACTCCTCCATTACTTTCTCTACTACATACTGAGTTACCTCGCTAATCACCACAACTTCCCGCTTAACTCAATCATCAACCATGTTTCACCCTCAATTTCTATTTATAAACGTTATACACGTTAAGCAACTCAACTTCAAGTCACAAAATTCGTAAAACGAAGCATGGCCCTTACTCCATGTTTCATATTTTCTGCAAGCTCCCAAAAACAACTCTGAACGTCAACCTAAAAATTATTTTAAACACACCCAGGGTAACTCAAAAAAATACAACCAAAGTTTTGTAAAAATAAACAGCTAAGGTAACATATCATCACATTTTATAAAGAACAACTGAAGTCAAAACAATGGAGCAAACAATATCAACCCCCTCATTCTTTGACATCATTTTTATCCCCACACATTATTCAAAATAAACATATGTGATGAAATGAAAAATCATATATATACATACACCATAATATATTATGACTACTAATCAATCATTTTCCGTCTAAGAAAAACTCAACACTTCAAACTTAAAAATCAAAATGATAATAAAGCATATATCAATCACTCCTAACTTAGTACAATATTATGTCTACTCATCACGACAACTCTCAACAACTCTTGATTAAGTTATTTGCTAACCTTCTTCATTTGAAATTCACAATTACCGTGTCCAACTTCTTCTTCTATCTGCAATCTGCAGAATATTCTACCAAGCTATTCATCACTTCTCCATTTTCTTAATAACTTCAAATTTTTTTCTGTAAGTGCAATCTCTACATCAATGTCGTCATCTTCCCGAGGAGAAATATCTTCTTTCATATCACCATCCTCATCAGTTTCTGACTCTTCATCCATCTCTTGTTCCGCGTCTGTATACCCATTACTAGCAACTGCTAATCTTTTCCTTTCTAAATCCAATCTAATCTTTCTACCTTGATGTCTTAATGATCTTTCAAATAGTGGCATATCTTCATCACTTGTGGAATTTTCTCTAAATTTTCTTTGCCTCTTAATTTCTCTTTCTTTCTGTCTATCTAACTTTCTTTTTACTGCCTGTCTAGTATTCATAAATGGAGCGTCTATTTTTTCTTGGACCGATTCTTCACTATTATAACCGTCATACGTGTTGTTTTCCTCTGTCACGATCGTTTTTGGTATTGTTTCTTCTTGTTCACCAGTAGTAGATGCTGTTATTATTTGTTTTTGTACCAATTCTCTCCCATTATCTATAGGTATCGGATATTCCGTTTGTCTGATAATCTGTCCGTCTGAAAATAATTCTTCTGAATAATAATAATTATTATTATCCTCTGCATCTTTTTCCTCATTATCCCGTCTTAAGTGCTCTACATATGAACGTGCAACATGCCCTGTAATTTGATTTTTTATAGTATATGATACTGGACCCTTTTTATCTAAAATATAATATCCCGGGACCCAATGAGCATCAAACTTAGAGTTTTTCCTATGTTTTTTGTAATAAACTCTATCACCTATGTTAAACTCCTGTAAGTGTGCATTTTTATTTGTGTATTTCTTCTGTCTTTCTCGAGCCTTAATTATAGTATTTCTTAAACGCATATGTGCTTTGTGCATTTCTTGTAACCTCATTTCCTGAAACTCCTCCCCCATATATTTTCTTCTAGGCTTTAATAAATTGTCAATCGGTAATATTGGTTCTCTTCCATGTAGTAGGTAAAATGGTGAGAAACCTGTTCCTTCTTTTTGGTGTGTACGGATCGCCCCCAATGCTATTCCCAAATAAAGATCCCAATCCATATCGTGTTCTTCTACATTTTTCGCCAGTATATTGTACAATGTTCTATGTTGTCTCTCATTTTTGGCATTCGAAGATGGTCTGTAGTACGAAGTTTTAATGTGCTTTATTTTGAAATCTTTTAACAATTTTTCAAACTTTCTATTTACAAATTCTTTCCCATTGTCTGTAAGTATTGTCTGTGGACATCCAAACCTTGGTATAAATTCTTGTAAAAACATATTTATAACAGAATCAGAACTCTTGTCTGGAATTGGATAAACTTCTGGCCAGAGACTATATGAATCTACGATATGTAGTAGATATACATTTCCCGATTAATGTTTTTGGATGAGGACCTGAAATATCCAAACTCACTTTCTGCATTGGAAATTGAGGAATATCTGTATCTTGTAAGGGACATTTAATTATCTTCATGTTTCTTAACCTACACTTTTCACATGCATCAACATATTCATATACGCTTTTAAATAAATTCGGCCAGTAATATTTACTGCTAATAGCCTTAACTAACTTATCTCGTCCAAAATGACCATTATTATCATGATATGCCTTTAAAACTTCCCGTTCTAAATGTTTCGGAATATATTTTCTTAATCCCTCACCTTTTTCACCGACATAATATAATTGATTGTCTTCTTGCAACTCTAAGAATTTTCTTTTAAAACTGTTTTCCCCTGTTTCTTTCAATTTTTGTTTAATCTGTATTATTTTTGGATCTATTTCCTGTTCATTTTTCATATTAAAATGCATCAACTGTGTATCTTCCTCTATTGATTCAGAATCTTGTTCTGTCTGTGAGCTTTTATAATTTATTTTAGCAGAATCTAATATATTTACTTGCCAATTCCTGTCGTCAATTTCTGGTTCTCCCTCATCTTGAGTAGTGGTTTCAGATATTGTTGTATGTGGAATTCTAGACAATAAATCAGCGCATGTATTATGTTTTCCTGAAATATACTCTACTTTAGCATTGTATCCCTGTAAATTTAGTGCCCATGTTTGTATTTTCCTATTTTGTATTGGTGCTTCTAATATAGACTTTAATGGCATGTGATCAGTTTTAATAATGAAATTGGCGTTATGTAGATAATAATTTAGTTTCTGGAGAGCATAGTGTATAGCGTAGGCCTCCTTCTCAACAGTCGCCCATTTTCGCTGAGATTTGCTAAGTCTATGTGACAAGAAATAGATTGGTCTTTCATTCTTAACTCCTGGTATTCCTGAGTCTTCTCCTTCATACGGTTGTGTTAAACATGCTCCTATGGCATTATCTGACGCATCTGTATACAAAACCAATTGTTTATTTAAATCTGGATGTGCCAATAATGGAACTGTTGTTAAGCTATTTTTTTAAACATCGAACGCCTTCTGACAATCTTCAGTCCACCTAAACCTTGCAACGTCTATAATACCCGGTCATACCTATAAAAGCTCGAACTTCTCTCACGTTGGTCGGAGAAGATAAATCTCTAATAACTTTAATTTTATTTTGATCAGGCTTAATTCCCTCTCTATTAATAATGTACCCTAAATATTTGGTTTCTGTTTTTAAGAATTCACACTTACTCAATTTCAACTTAACATCGTGTATTCTTAGCCTATTAAATATCAATTTTACATGTTTTAGATGATCTTGTACGTCTCCTGATGTATATATTAAAATATCATCTATATATGCCAAGGCAAACTTTTGAAACCCACGTAATACTTCATTTATTAATAACATGTAGTGAGATGGAGCTGTACGAACTCGAATGGCATTCATAAAAATTCGTAGAACCCATATGAGTACAGAAAGCACTTTTCTTTTGAGCATCCTCCGACATCGGGATACACCAGAATCCTGATCTTGCGTCCTAGTGTAGTGAAGAATGTAGAGCCATTAAGTAAGCCCAAAATATCATCAATCACTGGCAATGGGTACGCTACATTCTTAGTGATTTTGTTCAACGCCCGATAATCACACCAGAATCGATGTGAACCATCAACCTTGGTCACAATTACAATCGGAGATGACCACTCAGACTTCGATCTTGTTATTATTCCCGCTTTTAACATATCTTCAATTGCCTTCTCTACAATCTCTCTGTTTCTTAAAGGAGTTCTATATGGTTTTAAACTAATTGGTGGATGATTTCCAGTGTCTATTTCCATTGTAACGGTACTAGTTTTTCCCAATTCTAAATCATTAATTGCAAAAACGTCTTGATTTTCTTTCACCAATTGTTCTAATATTTCTTTATTCTCCGGTGGGCTTTTAACTGTGATAACAATTCTTGTTCTCTTGTCTTTTTGTCTACTGTATCTATTTGAGATGGATATTTTTTGAATGTATGGATCAATTCATCATTCCGTTTTTTCCAGCTTCTTTTATAATTATTTCTGACATTATTTCTGACCATGGGAGTTTCTGAATAATCATTTACCAACATGTTTTCTTTTTCTATAGTTAACATGTTATCATTAGTATACGCTACTTTAGCGATTACACAGCCTCTATATAATTTAATATTCTTTTCTGTATTGTTTAGGAGCATCACTGGAAAGCTGAGATGTTTATCTAATATTATTAACCCATCGGTGACTTCCAAGCCAGGTTCATCTATTATTTCTCTCTCTAATTCCGTTATTTTAACTGTTTGTCCAACCGAAAATTACGGATTTTTTTTTCATTTTTGCCTGTATTAAATTAACCGTTTGTGGTTTCAAATTCATGGTCGTTTTGACTCTTACTAGTGTCGACACATGCATATCCTCTTCTAAATCCACGTAAACATCTTGGAATTTTAATTTATGTAAATAAAAATAAAGTCTCACCCCATTTTTCAATAAAAAATCTCTACCCAATATCATATTTCTATTTAAATCCTTGACCACATGGAACATATGCCTAACATTTATCCCTCCTAATTTAAAATTTATCATCGTTTGGCCAAGCACTTCTAAATTTTGTCCAGTTACCGAATGAAGATTATCCTGAATTCTAAATATTTTTAAAAATTTTAATATTCGATATAAAAATGTTTCTTTAATCACACTAACTTGCGCTCCCGAGTCAACTAATGTTCTAATTTTATATTTCCCTATTTCTATAATACATGAACTAGGATCAATCATATTTAGTGACAACTGTTTTATCTCCCCAAGATGAGGCCACTTCTTATGTTTTTTTTTATTTCTAAATGTCCTATTATACTCATCATTTGGGTTTTTAATATTTTAATTCATCTTTTGGACCTTACTATCTTCCCCCCTACTGCCGATCCTGTTCAGTAAGCGGGATGCCAATTTCCCTGATCTCCTGACCTTATAAAATGTCTCTGCACCTCTCCATAATTCCCATTTGATGATCTACTATTTACAGTTCTATTCTGTGTACTAGTCTGAGCACATCTATTATTTTGTGTATTCGATTGGACACGTCTGTTACCACAGAAGCGAAAAATGTGTCCACGTTGGTGGCACCCCCAACAAACCACATTTGTGTTATTTGTGTTACCTACCATGTCTCTTACAGTATTTCTCACTTGTCTTTCTCTACCTTGATTATATACGTTACTGTTTCTTTGTAACATCTGTATTTCTCCCCTTCTTCTTCTCCATCCATATCTATACTGTCCTATTTCCATTGGTTCTTCAATTCTATCCTCTGAACTACAACCTAACTCTCGTCCTACCCTTAATCTAAACCTTCTTCTCAAGCTTTCCTCTTGTATAGCTATATCTACAGCTTGTGACAACCTTGCAGGATTCTCTCTCATTAATTTAAATTTCAGTCCATCTGACCTAATCCCATCAACAAAAATCCCCACCAACATCCGTTCCACTTCCTCAGCTCGGACATTCTAACCCAAAAATGACTCTTCGGCTAAATTGATCAACCTATCACTGTATAGCTGCACACTTTCTGTAGTATTTTGTATCGTCTGTCGCAACACTGAGAATGCGTGTTGAGGGTCAGTAATCTCTGCATATTTGTGAGCTAGGTCGTCTTTGAATTGTTCCCAGGTTTCACCTCCTCCAGCTTCTAGCTTTCTTCTTATATGATCTGAAACAGGACTTGCACTAGTTCTATAAGCCAAATTCTTGTTATCCTCATCTGTAGCGTTCACTAGATAAGCATGTTTCTCAATGGATACAATCCATTTCTTAAATTGACTCGCTTGTCCATTAAACCTCTCGATATCACTGACTACACTTTGCTGTCTTAACACCGAGTCCAACTTTGATATTGCCCCACCAACTCCACTAAGTACTTGTGAAAGATCTTGGGCTTCCATTCTAAAAAAATCTGAAATGGAAAATACAGCAGTACCAAACAATCTAATATATTAATATGTCCTAAATCAAGCAGTTGGACATCTTAATCTAAAATTTAACAATACCTGCTATACTTATAGTCCTGTCGTTTGTCCAATCGTTTTTCTTATTCAAAACTGATGATCTGCCGTTGTAAAAATTTTAGAACAATTCCAGCGTCTCGCAGAGTATGGTTGTCGTCCAATCGAAAAAATTGAAGGAGTATGACGCCCAATCGAAAAAATTGAAGGAGTATGACGCCCAATCGACAAATTTGAAGGAGTATGACGCCCAATCGACAAAATTGAAGGAGTATGACGCCCAATCGACAAAATTGAAGGTTGTCTTCTTCTCTCGCAGGAAAAGAAAAGGAAGAGCCTCTGGATTCCTCACTTCAATCGAAGTCGGTGCCTTCTGACTTACTTTCACCCAAAGATGGCCCTTCTAGTCGTCTTCATGCCGCTGATTGTGCTCGTCTGGATTTGAAATGACAACGATCGAGACAATAATCAATTGATTGATTGATTGATTGATTGATTGATTGATTGATTGATTGATTGATTGAGCCGGCTCACTATAAGCGTTGACCAACAACTCCGGACTTTATCTTCAGACTACCAAGGTCACCTTCAATGTACTTCAGACGATAACGGTTAAATCGACAGTTCCAGCAAGACCAGATTTCACGGCAGCATATCTGGAACATCCATACGTTTCGAAAAGAACGAGCAGGTCAACACAGGATTCAAGATTGACTATGGCTGCTCTGTTTCACCACTCGGAACATTATGTGTTGTGTGGCGGTTTTAACAACCATCAACCCCATCACAAAGACTTGAAAATACGACATAAGTTGTTCCTCCAGAGTGCAGGACTTCAACACAACCTTCCATGACTTCTGTTGACTTCTATATTCCAATTTGATTTATTTTATGAGGACCTCTCTGATCAGTGGTGTCCGCGACAGCACGATTCCGAAATCCTGGTCACGGCACCAAATCAGGTCATATCACAGTGTGAACATGGCCTGGCTGTGAATCGTTAGTGGCTGACATCAATATAGATGACAAACTCCGCGTTGTAGTGTATAAAAGGTTTATTCGAGTCATCAATTACATTTTCATGCTGCCGATGTAAATACAGACATCTTTGTTGTTCTTCTCATGGCCGAATCCCAAGTGACGCGTGAGCATCCCCTGGATACCTAAACCCATTCGTGCTCACGCGTTCACTAACTTTATTTCCCCATTAGTTAATGAATGCGCAGCATTCATTAACTCTCTAACTACTAACATAAATCCCTTACTGTTATAAATGGCTGGGGCATATAGAAAGAATGGAAGATAATAGGGAAACAAAACTCGCTTACACTCAGGAAATAAATGACCGTAGACCCCGAGGTAGACCAAGAAGACGGTGGAGAGATAATACATGTACAGACCTACAAGCACTTGGAATCAACGACTGGTAAGAGAAGGTCCACCAGAGAGACGAATTGAGACGGATTGTATTTGCAGCAAAGAACCTCAATGGCTCGGAAAGCTGAAGAAGAAGAAGAAGAAGAAGAAGAAGAAGAAGAAGAAGAAGAAGAAGAAGAAGAAGAACAAGAAGAAGAAGAAGAAGAAGAAGAAGAAGAAGAAGAAGAAGAAGAAGAAGAAGAAGAAGAAGAAGAAGACTTTACTGATAAAGTTTGAAATCAACAGGACTCACGCTGATTAGACAAATATGGACTTGGGGACAGAATGAAAGAAGATACAGACTATTACAGTGAGCAAAAAGCTTGATATCATTCTTGGAAACACGTGGTATCAACAACATGTTAGGATATGTTGGATATGGAGGAGTCCTGACCATAAGATCAGACACCACCAGATTGATTACACCCTCATCAACAGAAGATTTCTAAATGTCTTAAAAGTCGAAAACACAATACAAAGCGCATACTGTTACAACTACCATCGGTTGGTCATAAGCACTATTCATTAATTCATCGTGTACCATGCTAATAAGCTTGGGTGGTCATAATTCACCATTGCAATCGATCACCAGAGTCGTGGGTCAGCTCAGTGTTCTTGTCTCGACCATATCACGTGACCAAGACATCCAGGTATTTACTTCTCTGCCTTCCCATTGTTCTCTTCCCCTCGATCTTGTCAGTTGTTATCAAACTCTCCAATTTATTTCTACATTTAACATTTTAAAAATCGTCAAATATACACCAAGAAACACACCATTTGATCTGCATGTGCTGAAGAGTGAGCAAAGCTGTGGATTTCAATTTCTATAATTTAGCTTGCATGACTGTGCATGACACCGAACTCCCATCTTCAAACAACACGATGCCACGATGTCCTTTTACTGTATTAACACCACAGCATTTAAATGACAGCAAACCCAGTAATGAATTTACAAGACACTTTGCCCACTAATGGATTTACAAAGCAATGATCACATCCCTCACATTTACAAGACATCGAACCCACACTCTATATTATTATTTAATATTGCAATATTCAGGAACAAATGTTCTTACTGATTTTAAGTGTATTATGAATGGGTGAATTGCCAGCTGAAATGAGTTAACAATCGCCATTGGAGCAAACAGCAATGTTACGTGTTGTTCTATTCTCTCTCGGTCTCTTCCTCTGTGTTAGATGTAATGCTCTAGATACATGCAATTGGATAGAAACAATTTAACTGATTCAATGACGAAGGATAATATATCGCCAAATGTGACCTGCCATTTGAAGTGAAGGACGACATATAACTATACTAGGGTGTGACTGGTTTTGTTTCTTAATATCTTCTGAAATGCCAGTGCTCAGTAAGCGGAAATTTACATTATACATTGGCATGAGATGGCTGAGTGCTGATGCTCCAGTAGGGAACAGCAAACAGTGAAAGAAGAAGAAATTGCTTTAATAATTTAAAACGAAATCATAACAAAAACATAACACATAGTAATCATTTATGAATGTTTGATTTCAACGATGATGACATAAACGGTATTTCATACTTTTTTTTTTTTGACTTTCTCAGTCTGACATTTCTTGGCCCGAATCCTGAATAGAACTTTATTCTATCCATCATATACTGGATAGTATCTTGTTCTTGCCTGAACGCCATGTATTTGGTTAGCTCAAAACCTTCTTGCAGGATAGAGCAGAAAAAATTAACAACCAAGTACTGACTTATAGTGGTCACAGTCGAAATACAACCGTCCTAAAACCATGTCAGCTTCTACCAAATACTCATATTCTGACTCCCCCATAAGAAAAAAGATCAGTGTAAACACACTAGTATCAACAGACTTGTATGAACGCAGAACTCTACCAAAAAACAGCAAACCCGTAACAGCCAAGGCCAGAAACATAATGATGGTAATAAGAAGTAAACCGTAAAAGTCGGCTTGACCATTGGTGAACGACCTGAAGGTTATCACCACTAAAGGGTTGAACCTGGAAATGAACACAGATGTTTTAATACATTTAATTATTATTATCACTCATTGTTTAGCATTATCATTAATAGCAAATAGTGAAATATGTAACTGTTTACCTGTGTTGTTGATGCTTTAAATTATTATTAGTACTTGTTGCAATAATAACAAACAGTGAAATATGTAAATTTGTACCTGTGTTCTTGAGTTCTGGATGCTTTTCATTATTATTAGCTTTTATGCTTAATACTACCAATAATACAGTATAGTCAGTTAGTAAGTCGACGAATCATCCTCATTGCAAATCGAGCTATTCAGCCCATAAATGCTCAAATCCCTTCCTCATTCAAAACCGCAGAGATTAGCCAGTTCTGTGTTGGTTTATTAATCTTCCTTGGCTTCCTGCGTAGTGTTCTTGTTTGGCTACATCTCTTTTAACTTGCTGTTCTCGCAGTCTGAGTATGGCTGTAGATTCACAGTCATCACTTGGTTCTCGCAAACGACTTGCTTCACGTAGAGCATTCAGTATATCAGTCTTGTACATGGCTCGTCCGCCCTTCATTGTAGCCTTATATGAGCAGCCTGTCAGCCTGCTCATTTCCTTATACACCCGCATGTCCTGGCACGAACACGAAACTAATATTTGTCAGCCGCAACTGCTCCAGAG
>JACEFZ010025095.1:372500-472500 GCA_014155875.1 Cepaea nemoralis
AAGAAGAAGAAGAAGAAGAAGAAGAAGAAGAAGAAGAAGAAGAGAAGAAGAAGAAGAAGAAGGAAAAAAAAAAAAAAGAAGAAGAAGAAGAAGAAGAAGAAGAAGAGAAGAAGCAGAAGAAGAAGAAGACAACGAAGAAGAAGAAGACGTAGAAGAAGAAGAAGAAGAAGAAGAAGAAGAAGAAGAAGAAGAAGAAGAAGAAGAAGAAGAAGAAGAAGAAGAAGAAGAAAGAAGAAGAAGAAGAAGAAGAAGAAGAAAGAAGAAGAAGGAAGAAGAAGAAGAATAAGAAGAAGGAAGAAGCAGAAGCAGAAGAGAAGAAGAAGAAGAAGAAGAAGAAGAAGAAGAAGAAGAAGAAGAAGAAGAAGAAGAAGAAGAAGAAGAAGAAGAAGAAGAAGAAGAAGAAGAAGAAGAAGAAGAAGAAGAAGAAGAAGAAGAAGAAGAAGAAGAATAAGAAGAAGGAAGAAGCAGAAGCAGAAGAAGAAGAAGAAGAAGAAGAAGAAGAAGAAGAAGAAGAAGAAGAAGAAGAAGAAGAAGAAGAAGAAGAAGAAGAAGAAGAAGAAGAAGAAGAAGAAGAAGAAGAAGAAGAAGAAGAAGAAGAAGAAGAAGAAGAAGAATGAGAAGTAGAAGAAGAAGAAGAAGAAGAAGAAGAAGAAGAAGAACAAGAACAAGAACAAGAAGAATAAGAACAAGAACAAGAACAAAAATAAGATAGTCCCCTTACTCACATCTTATTGTTGATGCATTCTTATAACATACTTTTCGATGGCAAGTAAACAAAGACCTACAACTTTGTTTCGTCGACAATATAAAGGCTGTCGATAAAGTATGACATGTCGACATGATAAAGATGCTTGAAGATTTATAAATTGACAAATCGACGGGAAAGACTTTAGAATTGTAAAAACAAATATTGGAAACAACAAGCTCTCATAAAGATTGATTATGAATTTTGTGTTTTTCTTCAATTAAGAATGATGATTACCATTAGTTTCATCCAGTGGCATGAAGAATGGCTTGCGCGATGAATTGGATTAAACTGAGGAAGAGTTGCACAATTCGTCGACCACACTCTCTCGTCTGAGTCCATCTGAATCCAGTCAAGACGGCTGGAGACGAATACAGTGCAATGGATGACCACGGCGCTCTATGTGTCTCGCCGTGCTCATCACGATCCACAATGCTTTGTAGGTAAATGCCGTCTTGCCCGTTAAATCATCAATGATTTCTATGGCGCAATCTGCCGAATCCTGTATTCACATGCTGGGTTGGCTAATCACAATGTGCCGGATATCAAAGTAAATGGTCATGGACTAAGTGTTGTGGACAAAGTCACCTATCTTGGCAGCACTGTGTCCCAAGCTGCCACAATTGATGACGAAGTGAATGCACGAATCTCCAAGGCCAGCCGTGGCCTTTGGCAGACTGTACAAGAATGTGTGGGGCAGAAATGGAATAAGCCTGCAAACAAAGCTGAAAGTCTACAAAGCATTCGGATTATCCACACTGCTATATGCTTGTGAAACATGGACTGTTTACCAGCGACACGCTAGGAAATTAAACCACTTCCACACAGTTTGTATTAGGAGGCTATTGAAGATTAAATGGCACGACAAGATCCCAGACACTGGAACATCTAATGGAAGGTGCCTTGAAGAGATTAGAATAATGATAGAAATGGCAAAGGTAGTCTTTTTCAAAATGGTAAACATACTGAACAATAAAAATAGGTCAATTGTAACATGAATTTGACGAGCGTCTGGCCGAGTGGCTAGAATGACAGATTCTCTTTAGGGAGACCCGGGTTCGAATAATCGATAAGGTTTAAAGTATATTTTATTTTTCTGTCGGTGGCAAATAGAAAACTCTAACCTGCACAGTTCGCGGCGATTTCACTAGCCAGGCGGCCTTAATTCCTCAGACTCAAGACACTACCCCACCCCCCCCCCCCCCCCCACCCTTGCCATACATCACATTGTACTATATTTGCATTAAAGGACAGTCACCGTTTTGAGAATGGCAACAAGAAAAAGAGAGTTGAAGTGTGTCAGGATCTTAAACCTGGCTCGTTGGACCTAAACATATGTGAGACAAGTATAAGTACAAAATGATTGGACTTGACACACAATGACACTAAGTTCAATGGATTTATTTACAATTCACATGCAATACGATCTAGTTTGGCATGTGATGATCATTACTATACATATACAATACATCAGTACACTTACAGACAAAACCCACAGCTTCACAGTCTATCTCACAAGATATACAAGCACTCGACTTTCGGGCACAGAACGACACGAAGCCTTTCTCAACCCACACGTCTTGTCATGTCCGAGTTCCCAAGCTGTCTGCCGGTTTCCCCGCACAGCGCTTGCCCTGTGGATAGGCTTCACGAGGACTGCGTGCGTCTTGCTTTGTCCTTGCCTGACCGCTGATTATCACGTCAGCCAGCAACCTGCGGGCAGGTAACTGGTACTCGCCTGGCGGGCGTAACGATGTTACTGCATCCCGGTTGGTAACTATTCGCCTGGCGGGCGTAACGATGTTACTGCATCTCGGTTGGAGACATTAGAGATTCTGACAAAGTGCTACACAAAACCTATAAATTGGTATGGATGTGAAACGTGGACAATGAGCAGAAAAGCTTAAACACATCTATTTGCAGTGGGAATGTGACTTCTCAGTAAATTGCAAAGAGACAGAAACAACAATGAGCAAGTTGTACAAATGAAAATCGTAAACTTTTTAGAGAAATTAGACGTACACAATCATGAGATTTTGTGTACGTTATAATCAGAAATAAGCAGGGGGTCTTGGTGACAGCTAGAAAGATTAGTGGGAAAAGAACACAGGGAAGGCAGGGAGATACATATCTATATAGTTTGGCTAGAGGGCATAGTCGAGACAAAAACATAGAGCCGATCCACGACTCTGGTGATCATGTTCAGAGGCGAAACGTGACCTCTCACGCTTATCGGATGACACATGATGATGACTAGGAGTCTCCGTGGTGAAGTGTTCAAGCCGTTTGACTCGGGCTCCGAAGTTTGTGGGTTCAATTCCGGGCCGTGTCCTTCGATTTACGAGTGAAATTTTTCGGAGACTCCTGTGGGTCGTCGCTAGAGCTACGGAGTTCGTGCTTTGTGCAACGCTTTCGTGCTTTGTGCAACGCTTTCTGCGCTGTGGGATAAACCCGGTGCAATGAAGTCGACCCTGTCGACTTTTAAGTGACTTTTTTAGGCTACATGATGATGACTGGTACACCTAGCTGTGACTACTTACGCTGTAACTTTCAACATTTTGAAAATGACGACCCCTCCCAACATCGCCAGGTACATGTGTAGTTGCTCATGCATCTGAAATACAGCCTCGAAGTTCAAAAACCGAACTTGTCCATATTTCTGTATTTCCTTCAGTATCTCCACGAATTCATAATATCTCAGGAAGAAACTGATTCCCACAGCGCTTGTTAAGATAATTGTTAATACCTAGAGGATAAAAACAATAATAGACATGTACTCTGGAAACAAATGTTCTCTAATAGATTTCGGTATTAGAATATAATGTCACGTGCACAATTTGAAGCTAAGAACATTGAAGTTAAAGAATGTGCATGATCAACCATGCACAGGCGTCCGTGTATAGTACTGAGAAGCATAGTACATTACCTCAAGACACAATTAATACAACTGATATACAAATGTGTAAATATTCACGTCCACCGTACGGCAAGCGGAAAACTGATATATGATAGAGCATAAACTATCGTATATGTACCTTTGAGTTAGGTAGGGTTAAGAATTGGGCACGCAGGCCCGTCTAACATTCTGCCATTTTATCACTCTCTTTCATACATTATACCATTCACACATCATTCAAGGCTAACTGAAAACAGCAACAATATAAAAGATATGCATTATAAAGGCATGTGGAAAATGAAAAATCAATACTACACGACTCAGTAATAGTAATAACTGGTGTAGCACTTGTTATTAGCTGTGTGGAATTTACTGGCCTACCAAAAGAGGACTGGCTGTTATACTAGGGTTTTATTATTATTATTTCTATTATTAAGGGTGAAGGTAATCCGTACTGAGATAGTGTTCAAATAATTTGCGATTATATGTATACGGATTGGCGATGTCTGTTATTTCATGTGGAAGATTGTTCCACAGCTGAGCTGCAGTGTACGTTAAAAACTTTTTGTATAAGTCTATCCTAGGCTTTGGAATATATAATATATTTAATCGTTTACTGTGTCTAGCATTATATTCAAACAATGGCCAAAGATAATTTGGGGCATTCCGATGTAGGATTTTGTGAATTAGTTTGGCCTTATTGAAAAGCAGACGTTTGCGGAGTGGTAGTAACTGAAGGCTTTTACGCTGGCTAGGATTGCCAGTTGAATGTTTGCTATAAATTAAACTCATGGCCCGTTTCTGGAGCGAGTAAAGTTGCTTGGTGCTTGAATTGGAACAACCGTCCCAGATTGTAGAGCAGTAGTCAAAATGTGTCTATATGTGAGACGTATAGAATATTTTCCTTGTGTCCTCATAAAGGAAATTTTTAATTTTGGCGAGTTGGTAGACTTTTGTCGCTGTTTGTTTAGTGAGCGCTTGAACGTGAGGATTAAATGTTAGGTTTCTATCAATGATGAGGCCTAATGTTTTGTGCTCAATTACACTTTCTACTGGCATGTTATCTATGTGAAGTTGAAACAATCTGTGTGAATTTAGAGTTTGAAGTCTTTGTCTGGTTGTTAATAACATAGATTTTGTTTTAGTGATGTTAATTTGAATACGGTTCGCATAGCTCTGCCTAACTACATTATGTAATTCTTGTTGCAAAGACGACTCCAGCAAATTACAGTTTTCATCGTTTGTATACACTATACAGTCGTCAGCAAATAGATCGCAGGACGACGAAAGATGCAAAGGTAGATCATTAATATATACAGCAAATAATAGAGGGCCAAGAATAGAGCCTTGCGGTACTCCAGTTTGAAGGTAGTGGTTTGGGACAGAGATTTATTGTATGATATTACGTGCTTTCTATCAGAACCCTTCATCATAAGATCTGAAGTACGACAAGGTTGTGTCCTGTTCCCTCTCTTGTTCATAACATATGTAGACAACATATGTAAAGAAACCAGCCAAGCAGAGACAGCAAGAATACCGCATGACGAGAAACAGAAGAAGAACCATCTGCAAATCTAACCATTAGAGAACTCCTGTTTGCGAACGACCAAGCACTAATAGCAAAATCAGAAGCTGAATTACAAGACCACATGAATAGTCTAAACGAAATGTGTAGAGAACATAACATGAAAATTAGCACAAGCAAAACAGAGGTAATGACTATAACTAAAGAAAAACAAACAACAACAATTCACCTATACGAACATCCCTTGAAACAAGTAAAGAGTTTCAAGTACCTAGGAAGTATAATATCATCAAATGGCAGATCAGAAGACGAGATCGAAAATAGGTGCAATAAGGCAAATCAACTCAATGGACAAATGGCACCAATACTAAAGAACAAACATGTATCAATAACTACTAAGAAAGCACTTTACAACACAATCTTCCTATCAATTCTATGCTACCAATGCCAAACCTGGACAATGACAGAAAAAGAGAAAAGAAAAATCACAATAGAAATGAGTTTCCTGAGAAGAATATTCAACTGATCAAGAAGAGATAAGATCAGAGATGAAGAAATCAGGACTAAAGTGGGGGTTAAAGCAGCACTTGATTTTATTAGAAAGCAGTAAGTCAAATGGTTTGGCCATGCAGGTAGGTTACCAGTCAACAGCATACCATAACAAGCGATGATGTACAGACCAGATGATGGAAACAGAGGAAGAGGCCTACCATGTAAACGTTGGATGGAGGGAATAGCAGAATCCATGGGAATATCGATATATAAAGCTCATAATCGGGATCTCTCACGATGTTTATACTTCACCTCGACACCGCAAGGTACAAGAGGAACATGATGAGATGAGATGAGAATATAAATGTTATAGGCGAGTTCTAAGAATATCTTGGGTAAAGAAAAGAACATATGCATCCATACATCAAGAGCTGAATATTGAAGAAGGTTGGCTAATTAAGACGATAAAACAAAGACAATTTAAATATTTTGGTCACTTGAAACGTTACCAAAGTTTGGAGAGAACAATAATGGAGGGGTATATGCCTGGGAAGAGAAGAAGAGGAAGGCCAAAGAGAAGATGGGTGCAGGATGTGGCGGATGATCTCCAGATGGGTGTCGGATGCGGGACATCTTGCTTATGATTGAGAGGTTTTCCTGAAGGTTGTTAATGGAGTTAGGAAAATAATGTTAATGGTGCAAAGGAAATTCTACTGAATGAATGAATAAATGAATGAATGAATGAATGAATGAATGAATGAATGAATGAATGAATGAATGAATGAATGAATGAATAAATGAATGTGTCAAAGACTGGAACGTAACCCCTCCACCGGGAAGAGCAGTCAACCTCGAGGAGACCAAGAGGTGATACGGTGCCCCGAGGTAAGGGCAGGGAGAGATGGTGGAATGGGAGATGGTTAACTGGTTCTCTCATGAGACACGGAGGCGTGGACCAGATGGTTAGCACTCTGGTCACGACAGCATCCCGCCTACATGATAGCCACGAACGCCACTCAACAAGAGAAAGCTAATGGAAGCGTGGCAAGTGCCACGACACGCAAAAGGCAAAGGACGCTTCAAGGTGCATCCGCGTGGTGTGTAACCACGCGAGGAGAAAACAGTCAGACTGGGGACGGGACTTGTAGTGTTCACATCGTAGAATAGTTGATAGGAGTTTTGTGTAACCAAATAGATAGAGAATTAGCATAGGCTTTAAGAAACTAGCGATAGGCAATTCTGTGGCTTTGTGTGTGGGTTTAATAGCGACTGTCATATACTTGTATATACTTGTAACGAGCCAACGGCAATAAAATGTACCATTTATTTTCCTCGCACACGACTTGCAAGTCTCTTGTATGGTGTGAGAGAAGAATGAATGAATAAATGAATGAATGAATAAATGAATGAATGAATGAATGAATGAATGAATGAATGAATGAATGAATGAATGAATGAATACCGTGTCTGGTATATACAGTGTCTATTATATATAGCACAAAAACAATTATTCCTTGGGAATGTCGACACGCTCAAGTTTACTGTTGCTTCTTTGAATGTACTTTGCTTGACGTCTAACCAGTGTAAGAATAAAATGAAGTAACATGATCAATTCTGTTAGAACAGAACACAGTCACATTTCAACAGGCAGACCCGAGAACAGATTGTTGTGTGTGTTGCTTTCTCTCGCTTTGAACTCACACGTAGTCCATATACATGTTACTACTTATAGTACACTATACTGATTGTTGCGTATGGTTTAGCTCTCCCTATCACCAGTGTCCCTTGCCATCAGGCGAACCCACTCCGACTTCTGAGCTACTTATAATTTACGCCCCAAAGTCAAGGACGAAAAGTCTACATTAGCACACCGGAAGTTTAAAATAAAGCGCCGATAAAACATTAATAATAGCCAAAGTATCCATTGTAAGCCTTGCATTGCAAGAATATTAGTTGTGTCAGATTATCAAACAACCGTATTTGTATTTGTATGATAGTTGCTTTATACATTTGTAATTCAACATGGTTAATGCCAATCGAAAGTTGGAAATGTATAACGCAACCAGGGTCCACCCTCATCTCATCAAGTTCCTCTTATACCTTGCGGTGTCGAGGTGAATCATAAACAGTGGCAGAGTGCCCGTTTATGGGTTTCATGTATCGAGATTCCCATGGACTCTGTAATTCCCTCTGTCCATTGTTTACGTGACCAGCCTCTCCTCTGCTTCCGTCTAGTCTGTACATCATTGCTTTAAAGTGTATGTATAAATACATAGATTGTATGTTTTCTAAGAAGTGCACATGTATCAAAACGGGGTAAGCTATCGATGGATGGTGATGGTTACACAGCTGTCAGTGGACTATGTTCAACATTGCCATATAGTTCTATATCCTGTTCTATACTTTAGCTATCAGACACTTCTTGTTAACTATCACTAGTAGAGAGCATTATCAATACGAATATTATATTTATATTTCTGGTTTATTTTCTTTAGAAGTCCTTACGGATTATTAATCTGCGCAAAACTACGATTTCGAGATCTGCCATATTTTAGGCAATGATGATAATCTTACAAATATTCTTAGTCGACTCTAGATCTTCTACACAGTAGCTCTTTTCTAATTATTTCTCTACGTTCATTTATGTAGTATTTAAGCCGATTGATTTGTGTTGCAGATACACCCGATTAGATGGCAAGGTCCACAACAAACAACAATTTATTAATTTTGTCATAGTATTATTCGGTTGTATACATATGTTGTTATTTTCCGTTCATTGGCAGAGACATGATATGACATGATATGCGGCATGATGAAGCTGTTATTCTTCCGCATACTTCAGATACTAAGATGGTGCGATTTTGTGCTTTATGGTCGACGAACTTTCGGAAGCACGATACTTATTCGGGAGGATTGCTTTCGTATATTGTTTTCAGGACAATGTTATTTCAGATTTGATTTGGATAATTATGTTGTTTGATTTCTGCAGTATGTACCTGACGAGATGCAGCGAAATATGCCAGGCAATACATCGTGCAATCTATTGTTTGTGTCTTCGTTATTAAAATTCACTACGGGAAAACATTGTTTTGAATTTCTGAAACGTCGCCTCCCATTACCAACGGAGAAGCGATTGGATGGATTACTCAAGCTAAAGTGTAAGATATCGGTACAGGATTGTCGATTGAGAGTTCTCGAGGAATGCCTAAAGACGGGAATATATCCTCACCGGTATTTCAGATCTCTGAGGGCGGTCAGAATATGTCCAACAAGAAAAAACCTGAGACGACTGACAAAAAAAACAGATAGAAGAAGCCCAGTCTAAGCTGACCAACCTCAAGCGCACACACAGTTCTGCGTATTATGTCACCAAAGAAATGGGTTTGTATGGCCACTTGAAGTTCACTAAATTCTGCACAGAAACAGTGTACAAGATGAAAATCGCAGAGAATGCTCGCCTCAATAAATCACTGAGCACTGAAAAGATAACAACGTCAGTACTAGACAACTCAGAGAAGTATGTGAGGAACTTATCGTCGTACGTACTCAACAACATTGAAACGGAGGCCCGTGCATACAGTTTTAAATTCTGCATAAAGCCCAAACACATTAACCGTGTTGAGTCGCAAGCACAGTTTGAAATGTTGTTTGATCAGGTCTCCAAGTTATCACCTACTTCTGCTGAGTCGGTCGGGTGGCTGAAGGCCAAACTGATAGATTTAGAACACCAGTATCGCACAACACCCTCTAAACAGACATGTCCGCTGACCGACGAACACCTTACTGCCTTAAAAGCGTTAAAGGCCAACAAAACCCTCGTAATATTGAAACCTGACAAAGGGAGTGGTGCAGTACTGATGGACATGTCAGACTACCAGAGAAAAATGGATGATATATTATCAGATGAATCTAAATTCAGGGTACATCAAAAAGTCAACAAGTCAGAGGACCTGGATGCAAACATGAGGAAAGAGATCCAGTCACTTGTGAATGCGGGACTCATCAGTGAGGCCACTGCAAAAACGCTCACACCTCGTGGCTCCCAAACTCCTCAGATGTACGGTCTACCCAAGCTTCACAAGCCCGGCATCCCGCTAAGACCGATCCTGTCCATGGTTAACTCTGCACAACACCGAATGGCGAGATGGCTAGCTGAAATTTTAAAGCCAGTACGACAGTCCTTCGATCCAAGAACACTTAGAGATACATTCGAACTGGTGGAATTATTGGACACTATGGACATACATGCCGGTCTCTCTGGCCGAGGGGTTACACCACTTTCTCCGTAATCCCGTTTATCACGCAGAGTTTCGTAGCGGGCGAGAACTGGGAACGGTTCGACCCCCGCTGGTGACTTGCGGGATAACTGAGCCGGCCGCTCAGAAAGCAATGGCAAACTACTGAGCGTAATCTTGCCAAGAGATCAACAGACAGCTGAAAGATACTACTGTTGACAGCGATGTCCTGTAAAAGGATATGCGAATTTTTAAAAAATGGACATACGTAATAAACACATGGTATCTATGGATATTGCCTCCTTATTCACCAAAAATCCATTAGATGAGACCGTGAATATAATAAGTGAACGCATTAGAGACAAACAACTAAAACTAGGCATACCATCAGCTATCCTAGAGAGGCTATTAAAATTATGCACCCGCCAACATTCAATTCAACTTTCTAAAAACGTCATACTGCCAAATTGACGGAGTGGGCATGGGGAGTCCGCTTGGACCTATTCTAGCAGACATCTTCCATGGCACATTTAGAAGAAAATAGATCTCCAGACATCAATAACTTGGCCTTCTACAGTTACGTGGACGATATACTAATTATCACCACAGACAAGCTACAAGCAACGTCGTTCCAGGCCACAATGAACGTGACACATAAAAACATCTCTCTATCTATGGAACACAAACACAACGAAGCGTTGCCGTTTCTAGATATCCTAATGAGACGTAGTGCAGACGGCACAATTCAAAGATCAGTGTACCGTTAAGAAACATGGACTGGCAATATTTAAATTTTCAGAGCTTCGCACCTGTCCAGTACAAACGGGGCCTAGTACGGGCCCTGTTTGACCGTGCTAGGAAGATATGCACCCAGGACACACTGACAGAAGAATTTGAAACTCTGAAGAATGCCTTAAACCTGAATGGGTACTCCACAGGATTTATAAAGCGCCACTGCCAACAGTCCAAATCTAAACCAGAAGAAACTGCAGTCCCTAAACTCAAGGTTTTCATCCTGTTAACCGGCTCATCACAGCAGTCGGGCGAACATTCTGTGCTGCAACTCCGGTTATCAGGTACAAAACCACATCGATCCCCAATCCAGCAGTTAAAGAACCTGTAGCTTTGTACAGCAAATCGAATTGTATTTACCAATTTACATGCAGGTGCGAGGCCATCTACATAGGTAGAATAGAGCGACAACATAACAGGGTGTTGAAACACATTCCGAACTAGGTGTACAAGATACTACACACAGAAGATGGTAGCCTAGGCAGGCCGACACACCGGAACAGTCCTGCTTCATCGGTCGCGAGACACGTGCTCGAGAGTGGTCATGTGGTTGAAAGAGACACTGCCTTCCGTGTGTTGTTCAACACACAGAGTAGTCGGTTGTTAAGGTTTGCTGAAGCCATAGTGATCAACCTGCGTAAGCCGGCCTTGTGCAAGCAGAAAGACATGTTAGTCAGTTAAAAATTACTGTGGTAGACAATCGACATTACTGTGCGAACATGTGTATATTTCACTTTGAAGAGTTTATCTAGTTAATTCACGTAAGTTGTGTGATTTCTGCAGTATGTACATGACGAGATGCAGCGAAATATGCCAGGCAATAAATCGTGCAATCTATTGTTTGTGTCTTCGTTATTCAAAATCTATATCTTACTATAATTGCGTTTTTTCTTATGATCGTCCACACTTTTCGCATTGTGATCACGTTATCTAATGTTGATTTTTATTATAGACTGTATAGGTAATAATACATTTAAATTAAACAAAAATTGTTTACAGAATGCTTGTATCAACAGTACATGGATGTTAGTCCTAATAGCTACCTCTAAAAAGCTCCACACATTGCTGAAGTACATCCTGAAGCCGAGTTTTCGGAAGCGTTGTATTTCCACAAAGGTGTAGAACAATGTACATATCACCATAATTCCCTGAAATAGATTTCCACATTGCCAAATAATCCCTTGTGTACAGGGTGTTGTAAAGTCTCACTACACTTTGTATGTGGAACAAATTTGGAAAAATGCTTTCTTCTGTTGATAAAACCATTCTGTTTGGAGTGCAAAGAATTACTCCAGCAGACGACAGCCATTCGCAGTGTATTGCTTCATGATGGACTGTGAGCACATTTCTTTATGACATCATGTACCTCATTTTTCAAATGTGTTCTACATGTAATGTGTAGTGAGACATTACAAACATCCGGTATAAAGATATAGATACACATAGTTTAATACACACTCATCGTCATCGTCAGGGGCCATCATTACATTGAAGATCGGCTATTGTCAGACTCCCAAACCATCTGTTCTTCGATCCAGGAGTACCATCTTACTGTTTAGATAGGTCAATCTCTTCATTTTGTTTCCGGTGATATATGATGTTGTCTTGCTCCTGCACCCTGCACAGGCAGCCAACATGTGCCTCTTCAGAAACACCTTTTAACATTGAGATGCGCCTCTATATACCACCCATTTACCTGTGCTGTTCGAACTTCCACAGTTTCGACAGGAGAAGCACTTTTCAATTTCATATCTTCATAAGGGAATAATTCCTGTTGTCTACGATCGTCAAATGCAGTGTTTGGTTAGTATCACGCAACGTGTTACCGAGGAGAAAGGTCCAAGGAATTGGCAACATTCGTCTCAGGAACCACATCTCTGTTGCTTCTAGGTTCTTCTGTAAATGAACACATTAAGAAGAAACTAGAAGAAACAGAGATGTCGTTCCTGATACGAATGTTGCGAATTCTTTTGACTGCCAGAGTAACTAACAACGACTGACTGAAACAGGCTAATGAAACTAAAACATTATATACAACAATAAGAAAGTGACAAACAGCTTTCTTCGGTCATGTGATGAAAAGAGAGGCATTGGATAACATCGTGACAACTGGAAAGATCGAGGGGAAGAGAGGCAGAGGTAGACCAAGAGAAATGATGGTGGATGGATTGAGATGGTGGCATGGAGGAATACCATCAGCAGAGATGATCCAGAACACCAAAGACCGAGATCTGTGGAGAGCCATGAACGCCTACGCCAGCTGGCAGGACACTTGATGATGATGATGATGATGATGATGATGATGATGATGATGATGATGATGATGATGATTATGATGATGATGATGATGATGATGATGATGATGATGATGATGATGATGATGATGATGATGATGATGATGATGATGATGATGATGATGATGATGATGATGATGATGATGATAAGGATGGAAAGTTATTCAATCTCAGAAGACTGAAAGCTAAACAAAACTTAACAGCGGCACCGTCAGAGAGCTCCTGTTTGCTGATGACTTGCGCTCTATATGCCAACTCAGAGGCAGACATGCAACACAATTGTTTCAGCTTTCTCATATGCCTGTGCCAACTTTGGGCTCAATATCAACTTGGAGAAGACTGTAGTTATGTACCAGCCAGCTCCAGGGAATAATCACACTGTGCCGAATATCAAAGTGAATGATCATAGACTAAGTGTTGTGGACAAATTCACCTATCTTGGCAGCACCTTGTCACAAGCTGCCACAATTGATGACGAAGTGAATGCAAGAATCTCCAAGGCCAGCGTGCAGCCTTTCGGCAGACTGTACAAGAATGTATGGGACAGAAATGGAATACGGAAAACAAAGCTGACAGTCTACAAAGCAGTTGTATTATCCACACTGTATATGCTTGTGAACACTGGACTGTTTATCAGCGACATGCAGGAAATTAAACCACTTCCACAATGACGGCCTTAGGAATCTACTGAAGATAAAATGGCAAGACATCATTCCAGACACTGATGTCCTAGAAAGAGCGTCCATGCCCAGTATCCTCACTCTACTAATGAAGAATCAGATTCGCTGGGCTGGTCACTTAACTCGCATGCCAGATCACAGGCTCCATAAACGAATTTTTTTTACGGCGAGTTGCGTTGTGGCAAACGCTACCAAGGCGGCCAGAGGAAACGCTTTAAAGACACTCTGAAAATCTCACTGAATGCTTTTGGAATTCATCATGATACCTGGGAGACTGCAGCCTGAGACCGAAATTCGTGGCGTGCATCATTACGTAAGAGTAAAGTCACGTACGAGGCAACCAGGACTGCAAGAGCTGGACAGGAAAACCATTGCAGGAATACCTCCTCCAGAAACGTCAAGCATTCATTGTCCACATTTTCAAAGAACACTTCGAGCCAAAATAGGCCTTATCAGCCATCTTAGAACTCACTGCTCCATACTTTCAACCCCGATAGATGAAATGAATGGTCATCATCATTCTTGATGGACAAACAACAATTACTGTTGTCTAAAAAATGTTTGCATATCATTTACAGGACATTGCTTTCAACATCAGCATCTGTCAGCTGATTGTTGATTTCTTGGCAGATTACGCTCAGTGGTTTGCCATTGCTTTCTGAGCGGCCGGCTCACATACCCCGTAAGTTACCGACGCGATTTGAACCACTGCTGATTCTCACCTTCGTCACGTTACCTACGAGAGTATACGAGATATCGGAGAAAAGTCGCTAACCTCTAGGCCAGGAAGCCGGCTACTGTTGTCTACGACCATCAAATGCAGTGTTTGGTTAGTATCACGCTACCTGTAACGTGTTACCGAGGATAAAAGTACAAAAAGCTAAGCTTGCATGACATGCATTAACATTCGCTTGAATATAAATCATTAGATAAAGAACCACACATGTGTGCAAATAGGCAAAAAAAACAATGGATGGTTGACTGCAGATACAAACTCTTTGAACACACATAATGAAATCGTCATACACGGCACGGGTAACTTAACGCTGTCTTCTTAAACAGGTCAATAGTGAGTCTATAATCACTGCCAGATGTCACAATGTCTCACTATAGAAACCTGTGACATTATAAATCTTGGAAATGTGTTTCACACCCACCTCACTACAAAAACACGTGATCCGACTCATCTTTGTGTACCCCCTCACCACAGACACTTATGATATGACTCATCTCGGAAATGTTTTTCAGACCTTACTACAGACACAGGTGATATGACTCATTTTTGTTAGAGACATAGATACCCACCTCACTAATTTGCAGCCATACACTGTCATTCAATGCTTGATTTAAAAGCATTGCAGAATTGATAAATGCAGAAGGATATATTGCTCCAAAATTGGCAAACTCAAACGCTATAATAACGTTTGTGAAATGGTCGGATGCAGCATTATATAACGTGAACTCCACAAATACACATCTGTGTGGAGAAAAACAACATATGATCTATAATAAGCTAACATATAAAATATCTAACATATTAGCCTAGGAAGGTGCCATGAGTTCATGTGTTGAGAATCTACACAGAACTTCTATAATATTAAGTTAGCACATAATGGCTGTTGCCCGTTAATGCGGTGACGTGTTTTTTCTCTAAAGTTTAATATGTAATTATGAGACCTCTGATGGTGGTTTCAATGGTTAGATATACATTCTGTTCATATTCTATAGTTATGGGTTTAGATGGAAATGTGACTAATGACTAATTTAGAAATCACACCTTTTGCAATCTCGTCTGTATTTCTCGTCAACATTTACTTTACAATGTGTGTTTGCTTCCTGTGTGAATGTACCGTGCACAATAGATAACTGATGTGAGAAAGAAGAGTGGCTGAAAGGGCTGAACGTAAGAGTACTTATATATGTGGCAAAATGTATTGATCCCAGTGTCTATCTTTCACTTTTCTTCTTAATTATTGAACAATAGTACTTGAATAAGCAAGTTAGTGACCACTAACGGTGCATATTAGTTCCTACGATGAACACTTTAAAACATTCTAATGAGTATACGGGTAGTAGATAAACGCTGCAGCGATTGCTATTTAATACATGCCTTCCTCTGCTCTCAGTGACAGTATCCTCACCTTGCCGGGGGAATAAATGTTGGAATAAGTAAACACAAATTAGCAGACCCGTTTGCACGCCTTGGGGAGTGTTGGGTATATGGTACCTATAGTGGTATCGTCCAATAACCACTTGATGGTCTATGTGGTCAGTAACTTTAGTTGTCGCCTTTACTTCCCAGAACATTTCTTGGTGTCCATGTCTTTGTGGGTCTGGGAGCCCAGATACATTTAATATATGCACGGATGAGGGTTTGAACTAGTGATCACAAGGTCTGTAGGCAAGCAGGCTAGCGACCGCTCTACGGCGGCTTCCAGGGTGGAAGATCACATATATACTTGTTGTAACTTATATTTATCAATTTCTTTCTGGTGTTGTGTTGATAATCATGACTGAAAAACAGCAACTGGTTGTGTCTTCCAAAATAATTGGATACGATACATCTATTTAGTAACGTTTATACAACAACAAAAAAACAAACAAACAAACAAACAAACAAACAAAACCACACATATGTGCGTCTGCATTAGATACACACAACAGTAACATATGAATTCATATTCAGGGTCTATATTTACCTCTTTAAGCCTATGATTATGACGAGATACATAATCACTACGAGAAGGTGACACACAGCACTATGCGGCTCTCAAACATGGACGCTACACACACAAAAAGATACAAATAACGTACACACATTTAAGATGTCATGTTACCGCAGGATACAAAGAATGAACACTGACAAACACTGAACAAACTGAACAAACACTGACCAGAAAAGCGATCTAATGAAAATATTCTGAAAGATATATTGGAGGGGGAAAAGACAAGAGCCATACAACAAACATATATGTTGGTATGGTCACAAGACGAGGCATGGAAGTCTTTTACTAAACATAATGAAGGGCAAGAGACACACCCCATCCAAGAACAGACACGGGCAGTGGAGCTAGATCTTATGTAGAGATTTTTTTTTGTTCGCATATCCTTTACAGGACATCGCTGTCAACATCAGCGTAGTTTCAGCTGATTGTTGATTGCCAGGCAAGATTACGCTCAATTAGTTTTCCATTTCTTTCTGAGAGACCGGCTCACATACCCCGTTAGTTACCGACGCGGTGAGAACCACTACGGATTATCGCGTACTTCACGTTACTCACGAGATTATACGGGATTACGGAGAA
This sequence comes from Cepaea nemoralis, assembly GCA_014155875.1. Classification (NCBI taxonomy): domain Eukaryota; kingdom Metazoa; phylum Mollusca; class Gastropoda; order Stylommatophora; family Helicidae; genus Cepaea; species Cepaea nemoralis. The sequence continues at coordinate 389,465 of JACEFZ010025095.1, forward strand.
AGACGTTAAACCCATTATGTGGAGATAGAGTTAATAAATATAGGAGTAGACAGTGAAAGACAAGCCATCGACGTCTCTACTACGTCTTCGGACTGATTGACTTCTTGGATCAATCTACAATTATCGTTCAAACTTCATCTTGGTTAGATCTTGGACATATGGTTTTAAGGTGTACTTTGCGACAAGATGACATGCTATGTCTTATATGCTTATGTTGATGTTAGCATTATTGTTTGGCAAGTTCCTGCGTTATTTCACACATAATGTTACATACCATAGTTATACTGTCTTGCAAATATTCTGAACTAGCAAAGTATTCAGAATGGAATAAGATAATTCAAAATATAAATGAGCAGTAAGCAACAACTACAACGCAATTCACTACAATAAATGATTCGATAAGATAATGTTAATAAATATCCAGTAGTGTCTCCATCAACATTGTTGTTGTTGTTTGTCCATCAAAAATGATGGTGACCATTAATTTCATCCAGTGGGGTTGAAAGTATGGAGCCATGAGTTCTAAAATGGCCGATAAGGCCTATTTTGTCTGGAAATGTTCTTTGACAATGTGGGCAAAGAATGCTTGACGTTCCCGGAGGAGGATCTCCTGCAGTGGTTTTTATGTCCAGCCTTGTCTTCACCGCTCTTGCAGTACTGGTTGCTTCGCAAGTAACTGCACCCTTATGTATGTATGTAACTGCACCCTTATACTGCACCCAATCAATCAATCATGTGCCATGCCGGAAAGCGTAGGTGGTCATGACTCGCCATTTCACTCGATCACCGGCGTCGTGGATCAGCTCAGTGTTCCTGTCTCGTCCATGCCATGTGGCCAAGCCATCCAGGTATTTTCCTCTCGGTCTTCCTCTTGGTCTGTTCCCCTCGATCTTGCCAGTTGTCAATAAGTTCTCCAACCCCCTTTCCCCTAGTTCTTCTGGAAAGCCACTCACTATGGAACAGTTGTTAATGCTATAAAAACAAAACAGCGGGAGCACTGTAATCCTTGGGAGTTACGGTGATGCGATGAGTCCGGTGGGTAGATTGTAATGATGCATGCCACGAATTACAGTGCTATCAACATTAAACGGTGGACAGTAAACAAACTTACTTGGTTAACTCATCTATCCAGTCTGAGTTGTAGAGTTTGGTAAGTGTATCCTCCATTCCTCTCAGATCATCTTGACCAAATGGGATGACATATCCACCACCCGAATAGAGACCATGCTGGCCTGACAAGATAAGTACAGTATGACGAAATACAGGTACAGTCCCATACATCACATCCATCTTTCAATGGGAATACACAAGCCAGTTTCCTTCTACAAGTGTACCACAATCATATATAACTACCAACATCATTACAGGTGTACAGTACACATTGTGTAAAAAAGTAATGCTAATAAAGTCGTTCTAATTGTATATTAACAACTGCGTTACACTTCAAAATAAACCACGTCTAAGTAAGAACGGGCTTTAAATGAAAACCTTACATGATTTGATTTTGGTGAATATATATTTAAAAGCTAAACAAAAAATGTAGCCACCACTACGTTCAATGCACGTCCTCCCACGTCGATAAAGCGCTTGGATTCGTGTAGTGAATTCGACTCTGAGGTCACTCTTTGGTATGCCTGGCCAGTTGTCTGTCACAGAAGTCACGTCGTTTGGAAACTTCCTACAGCACGCATACACTTGCTGGACTGACAGGCATTCATGACCATACTGGATCTTCATTCGTCGATATATGTCTATAGGTTTCACCCCTTCACTGATAACAAAATGGATAACAGAACGCTGCTCCTCTTTGATGCATGTCAAAAGTGGGACATCATCTTTAAACTTCCCTTATGACGTCGTCATGTTCGTCTGCACTGTGATGGCACGTGCTTAAAACTCTCAACATCCTTGACAACAATATTGACAGGTTATAAGACAATGGCATGGTTATTGTAATTTATATCACACTTTTAAGGTTTCCATGTAACCATCCTCCAACCCCCTTTCCCCTAGTTCTTTTGGAAAGCCACTCATTATGAAACAGTTGTTAATGCTATAAAAACAAAACAGCGGGCACACTGTAATCCTTAGGGAGTTACGGTGATGCGATGAGTACGATGGGTAGAAGCCTATGTTCGCCCTACGCTAAGATAGGGAAAGACCGGCCACCTAATCCACGGTACATTCAAGACTACACATTGTAATGGCCCTATTACATCACAGCCTCACAGTACGCTCCTGTTCCGGGACATACCATCATTCATTGGCACCTTGCCGTCTTGACAGAGGATAGTTTGTAAGGGATGGAGTTATTGCCTCTCCATAGCACAAAGCCTGGGCTAAAATATAGAGATCCTGTGTTTCCCATGCATCATGATCCCTCTCTCGGCCTGCCTAGTTTACTCCAGAGGAGTAACACCTCTACATCTGGAACAAGACAAGCTGCAGAAGCTGCCGGATCAGCAAAGCAATGCTCTAATTGTTTGCCTGTCGGAGCTTCGATCCTAGACCAGCCGCCAACCAAGGCTTATGGCCTGGTCTGCCCTGCCATGACACTTTGTCTTTAGGTTGCATTTCCTAGCACCAGGGTAAGGCTTGTACCCTCCCAACTGCGCTCTTCTGTCCGAAGCCGTTGGCACAATGTGGGGTGTCGGGTTTGGTAAGCACCGCCCAACGTTCGGCGCTGACAGAAAGCAGGTAGTACCGTCTACTGTTTGTTATACGGTAGCTCAGTCATTTCTGACTGAGACCTGACACAACCGGGACTTACATAAATAAGCATACAAAGTGCAGAACATCAGCTGCTGAAAGTGATTTCATGTGGTCTTCGAGGACTGTTTTATTGTTTTCAGTAGTTCCAAAACGACCCCGAATAGACATAATTTATTTTAGAGAAAAGAAAGAGACCATAGAGAAGCAAAATGTGACATCCGTGGGTGGCGCGGCACCATACGATTACATTGTTCGTTAAAATGTTAATTATGGATACAATATATTCGTGTCACTCCCGTGCAGGCATACACACAGGCACGCACGCGTTACACACATACACACATGCACACACACCACACCGCACACTACACTGTATATACCACACACAGGGAAGATATCACACGAACATTCAAAACTCGATGTTAAGTTAAAGATATATGTTATCGGTATTGATGTGACAGTTGCACTGAGCAAGAGTGTAGGCCTTGGCTGGTGTCGGAGACATAGCTACAGTTTTACAGCATTCGTGACTTCATAAACATACTTCAAATATATTACATATGTTTAACCACTTTAATCCTAATATATTCCCCTTACTTTATATCAGTAATTAGTCTTTGACACATTTTACAAATAAAATAATGAAGACAGTAACATTATAGTGCACAATTTTTTGCCAGGCATATTTCGCTGTGTCTTGTCAGGTGCACATTATAGAAAACGAGTTCAACATATAATGAAGTAGCGAAATGAATCATTTCAACAGAAAGGCACATTTTGTTTTTGTTTTGCGTTGGATCTTATGTCAAGAACGTTTATCTGTGGCGGCAACTGGCCAGGTGTGGCTCACAGTGCAGTCGGTGTTCATGTGTAACACATAGGAAAATGGTGATATACTGCCGCCTTATCTTGTGGTTTTGGATCGTAGTCTAACATGTTCGTGTAAACGTGGAAAACGTCAATGATCAGTATGCGTTTTGCGCAGTGTAAAGTAACTGAATAATTTGGGATTTGATAAGAGCTGGCCGAATAGGCAGTTACAGGAGCTAATTTTCAAAATTAAAGTCACATCTACAACAGACGATTGATAGCATGTGCGAGGTATACATTAGCAGATTAGGGCTCTCACATAGACAACAGCGATTGTGCATTGTGGTTTGATTCTGTTTGTGCAATCTGCATGAGACTGAAACACCTATACACATGTTCATGTGTAGTAAAGTGATACTTCACAAATCAAACGATACATAGTGTGACCTGGTGCATTTATCATCCAGCAACTGACATTCATAAACATGTTTTAACTGCATGTTCAGATTAACGTTCTCAATGCAGGTCTCCAGTTATTAAAATGAAATATCATTAATTAAAATAGCATCCGTAGTTTGTATGATATCCGTATTGATTCTAGTTGTTCGTTAACATGTGAATGTATAGATCAGTTTAGGTATTCAAAACGTTCATGAAAAGTTCCCACATCATTGAATCTTCATCCGCCCAGGAATTCATAATTCGCAAGAAAGTTGTGTTTGTCATTGTTGTCATCAATCATACGTTATAGCCCCTTTATATGACATCTTCAGTGCAGTTTGATTATCTAAAATAACATAGCTTTTCATATTGAAGTCATATTTAGTAAATAATTATTTAAATTTCACAGCTCACAACTAAGCAATCGTATGTTTGTTACAGTATCAGTAAGAACAGGTGTTGTGTTTGTTTTCGATCGTTTTACTATGTCAAACCAACAGACTTCCCACCAACTAAATCACGCAACCATCCATGTCGCTACGCTGGGAAATCAGCTAGAAACTAAACAAAACTGGGTTGTGAAATAACAACAAACCTATTAAAATAGCACAATTTAACTCCTTAGACGTTCTGTACACATAGGGCGAATCATCAATGATGTCTTTGGAAATGTTCGACACCACTCTCCATGTATTGTCATAGGTGTTGGTCTCTTCTGACATATAGAATGACGAGTAAGAGCAGGCCTCCTCCATGAACAAATCTCTCAGTACTTCAGGTAGATCTTTGCACGCATCTGCACATATATTTAATTAAGTCAGGCAAAACCATTTATTTACTTATAACAAACAAAGGTTGCCCTACAACATATACTTCACGTGAAGTGTGAATAGTTACGCCTTCATATATTATAGGCAACAGTGAGAGGTAGCCAATCTGCTACATCTTCTCCTTTCTTTCTCAGACAATTTCCACCAAATGTTTAAAAATGGTCTGACGTCGTTTATTCTGAGACTGGGTCGACGCACGAGCATACATGGTCACTGCTGGGGGTGGCACCCTGTCAGGGTCCTGTATGTGAGTAAGGACCTAAGCAATAGTGCAAGCAATAGCTGAGGTCAAGGACAATAGGAGACGCCACGGCTTGGCTGACGGAAGGTCAGGCAAGAAGCCCGTGGACACACCCACGTGATGCGGGAATGACGAAGAGGAGTAGGGTCTGTATGTGTGAGACAGCAGATAGAGACGGACGTATTGAGCATAGCGAGAGATAGAACGATCGAACGGTAGTTTGTGGCAGATAGACGAGATGGACGTTGTGTATTGATATTCGAGGAGTGTACTAGCTGTGATATGTGCGGGATGATGCGAGACTGTGATTGCGAATGGTTAGAAGGGCGACAGTGTGTAAATATCGCCCAGGTGCATGTGTGCGAGCGTGTAGCCGCCTGTGTCGAATGATTGCTCAATAGTAAGCGTGAGCTAAAGGTGTATTGAGACAAGGTGTGCTCTAAATGATATTACCCTTTTGTATTATGTAATACAGGTTGTACAGGAGACTGCTCCTGCGAGTTTCGAGTGCAGTTATTGTAGCTGGTGTATGTAAACGTCCTGGGTGTTATAATTTGCCTGTCCACGTCCAGTGAGCTAGAAGGAAGAGATAGTTAGGACTGTGACAGGTAAAATGGTGTCAGAAGTACACATGAACCACATACCCACATAAAAAGACACAGGAGAACGTTACACAATCTCCCTATGAAAATATTGTTGCACAGTTGTTAACAAAAATAGAACGAAAATAACGTCATTTCTTTCCACAGCAGGTTTCAATTCTACAAAGCGACCGACGTAACCAGAACAGATCAACGGTAACCAGCACGAGAATCACGTTCCTGTACATCAAGCGTCGAGTAAACAGCAGATAAAGATAAGTTGATTAATTTTGATTGCTAATTACCCAAATCTGCATTCTTTGATTTTCTTGTATAAATATCATCATTGGTAGAGTTAAATATTAATTGTTTTTAAAAATGATGTCAGATGATGAACACAGTCCAGATCGATCAGAATTCTGGGGCAAAAACATTACAAACAATTGCAGAGCTATTTCGAAGCTACAGGAGCACAAGTCAAAGAAAACTTGAAGATCACTGAAAAGTGGAATAAGAAATATAACCTAATCCGTGATTGGACACAGGAATTTGAAAAGAAAATGCAAGACTACAAAATTCCAAAAGCTCATTGGTATTCGTGGTATAGGGGATTCGTCCCAATCATTGGCACCTTGCCGTCTTGACAGACGATAGTTTGTGCTTTAAAAAGGCATAATAACTTTTAACTATGGCGGTAGCGAGTGTGACTGATAAGGCCAATTTGCGCTGTAAATGTCCGTTCACAGTGGGTGCATGTGAACACGTGGTCATTTCCACCATCATGCACCATCTTACATCTCAAACGCTTGGTGTGTGACTTTTCTGCAATAATTTTCTCCTTTGACTTTATTCCATTTCTGATATTTGCCCTCCATGCAACACGTTCAGCGGCGACTTGCTCCCAATGTGCATTATCAATGCCTGTATCAATCATGTCCCGCTTACACACATCTTTGTATCGTAGTAGAGGCCGACCCTGAGATCTCTTACCCATCTGTAATTCACCAAAAAAGATATCCTTTGGTATTCTACCATCATCCATCCTCCTAAGATGTCCTATCCATCTAAGTCTACGAAGACTGAGCATGGAATAAACTGTCACACAACCTGATCTTTCCAATACTTCAGTATTTGTGATTTTGTCTTGCCACTTAATACCAAGAATTCTTCGCAGACACCGCATATGAAAGCTGTTTAAGTTGTTCTCTTGGTGTGAGTAAGTTGTCCAGGTTTCACTGCCATAGAGAAGAGTACTAAGGACACAGGCTTGATAGACAAGGACTTTTGTTTTGGCAGTAAGCTTCCTGTTCTCCCAGACTCTTTTTCTTAACCTGTTCATTGTTGTTGCTGCCTTACCAATCCGGATGTTGATTTCCTGATCTAGGGATAATTTGCTATTTACCACTGATCCTAGATATGTAAAATGGTCTACTATCTCTAGTTCGGCGTCATCAATAAAGATTGATGGTACCCCATGTGCACCTTGTGACATAATCTGTGTCTTCTTTTTGCTAATTGTTAAACCAAATTCAGAACAAGCATTGGAGAATGCAGATAGTAGACATTGCAATTCTTCCTCAGAGTGGGTCGTAACTGCAGCATCATCTGCAAAAAGCAACTCTCTGATCAGTACCCTCCTAATTTTGGTCTTAGCCTTCAATCTCTGAGCATTGTAGAGGCCGCCATCTGAGCGTGAGTGAATGTATATACCACCATCCTGATCATGAAATGCATATTTCAGTAGAAGTGAAAAGTATATTCCAAAGAGGGTGGGAGCTAGTACACAACCTTGCTTAACTCCACTCTTGATTTCAAATTCTTCAGAAGTTGCACCATCAAACTTGATTATACCCTTCATGCCTGTGTGGAACGATTCCACAATGGACAGAAGAGTTGGTGGGCAGCCAATCTTCTTTAGTGCCTTAAACAGACCCTCACGACTGACTAAATCAAATGCCTTTGTGAGGTCGATGAAGGCAATAAACAGTGGTTGATTCTGTTCACGGCATTTTTCTTGCATTTGTCGCAATGAGAATATCATATCAGTGGTAGACCGGTTCTGTCGAAAGCCACACTGTGATTCGGGGTAGACTTGATCTCCTAGGACTTGAAGTCTGCGCAGAACAATTCTGGCAAATACTTTTCCAACAATACACAGAAGTGAGATACCCCTATAGTTGTTGCAGTCGCTCCGATCGCCCTTGTTCTTGTACAGTGTTATGATGCTTGAATCTTTGAAATCCTGTGGGACTTGTCCTTCAAGCCAGCATAGCTCTATTAGCTGGTGGATCTGTATAGTAAGTGTGTCTTGCCCACTCCTGATAACCTCTATTGGAATCCCATCCTTACCTGGAGCCTTGCCAGATGCAAGTTCATTTATAGCACACTTAACTTCTGTTATGGTGGGAAGTGTGTCCAGGTGGTCAAGAGTTGGTAGAGCCTCTATGGCGTTGAGGGCATCATCCGCTAGTTTGGTCTCACTTGAGTAAAGCTCCAAATAGTGCTCTACCCATCTGTCCATCTGCTGTTTCTTATCAGTGATGATTTCTCCATTCAAGGTTTTCAATGGTGCACTTCTTTTGATCACTGGACCGCAGGCTTTCTTTATTCCTTCATACATGCTTCTTATGTCTCCCTTATCACTTGCGATTTGAATGGACTCACATAACTTGATCCAATAATCATTTGCACACTGCCTGGCAGCCTTTTGCACATCCTTCCTAGCTTGCCTAAGCTCACTCAGAGTGTTACGCGTTGGTCTTTCCTTGTTTCTTAAGAGAGCTTTCTTCTTCTTATCAATCAAGGGCTGCAGAGTCTCGCTGTTGGCTGCAAACCAGTCCTGCCTCTTATGATCCACAGTGCCGTAAACCCTTACGGCAGTTTTATAAAGAGTTTCCTTAATTTGACCCCACTTTTCATTTACTGTACAATTTTCTGGTGTATCAGTGAAAGCGTCTTCAAGTTGCTGTTGAAACTGAAAGCACTTTTCAGGATCATGAGTGTTAATAATATTAATCCTGAGGCTAGATTTGTGTTTAGCTGTGTAGATTCTCTTTGGTCTCAGTCTAACCCTTGCAACAACCAAAGAATGATCCGTATCACAGTCAGCACTGTGGTAACTACGAGTCAATGATATATGGTTCAGATGTTGTCTCCGTGTGATGATGAAGTCCAGCTGGTGCCAATGGCCGGATCTTGGATGTTTCCATGTGACCTTATGCATCTCTTTTGTTTTAAAAAAAGAGTTTGTAATACATAGGTCATTACTGGTGCAATGCTCCAGCAGCCTTTGCCCATTTTCATTCATGCGACCGATGTTGTATTTTCCAAGGCACACTGGCCATGAACTCGAGTCCTTGCCCACACGAGCATTGAAATCACCGAGCATATAAATGTAGTCATATTTTGGAACTGCCTTGATCACGGAGTCTAACTCCTCATAGAACGAATCCTTCACATCATCAGAGGAATCGAGTGTCGGTGCATATGCAGTAATAATGGTGGCAAACCCACAAGAGGTTGCCAAGCGCAGGGATAATAGTCTTTCATTTCCTCCTGCTGGAATTTCAAACATTCCCAGTAGCGAATTCTTCACTGCAAAGCCCACACCGTGTTGCCTTTTTTCTGCCTGCCCTCTACCCTTCCAGAAAAAGGTGTAGTGGTTTTCCCTGAGTGACCCTTCCTCAGCGAGGCGAGTCTCCTGCAGGCCAGCAATATCAATGTTTAGACGATTGAGTTCGGCATCAATCACAGCCGTTTTTCTCACATCGTCAATATTGGTCAAGTCAGTGGAAAATCCTGGACACATGGTTCTCACGTTCCAGGTTGCAAGCCGTAGCTTGAGGTTTCTATTTTTATTTTTGTTTGTACCTGGTGCATTGGTTTTACAGCCTGCGATTCAGATTTTGTCCTAGCCCCAAGCACCCATTGAAGCAGGCAGGCTGTGGCGGATCAGCACCCAATTGGCTGGGGGCTGCCCAGCTTGAGGCGGGCGGTAGCTAATCAGTGACACCTATAGGTGTCTCCCACCGTCAGAGGCAACGCGTGGCGCCCCATGTCTACGCCAACTGACAAGGACTTATAACCCGTAACAGTTGCCTCTCGCTTTGATTCCGAGACCAGTTAAGACCAGGGATGGAGTTATTGCCTCTCCATAGCACAAAGCCTGGGCTAAAATATAGAGATCATGTGTTGCCCATGCAGCATGATCCCTCTCTCGGCCTGCCTAGTTTACTCCAGAGGAAAGGTAACACCCCTACATCTGGAACAAGACAAGCTGCAGAAGCTGCCGGATCAGCAAAGCAATGCTCTAACTGTCCGCCTGTCGGAGCTTCGATCCTAGACCAGTCGCCAACCAAGGCTTAGGGCCTGGTCTGCCCTGCCATGACATTTTGTCTCTAGCTTGCATTTCCTCGCACCAGGGTAAGGCTTGTACCCTCCCAATTGCGCTCTTCCGCCCGAAGCCGTTGGCACAATGTGGGGTGTCGGGTTTGGTAAGCGCCGCCCAACATTCAGCGCTAACAGAAACCAGGTAGTACCGTCTACTGTTATACGGTAGCTCAGTCATATCTGACTAAGACCTGACACCTAATTCGTCCCAATAAAAAGTAACAAACTACGTGAGATTATACCAGATTTGTCAAGGGCAGACTATGAATATTATAAAACAAACATATTAAAACACTATGTAAACTACTTCGACACTCTAAAATTAGAGGTACAAAATCTGAAACCGGCCCCAGACAAGTCGTTCAACCAGTATATACAGGAAATAGATGACTATTACAAGAAGCTAACGTTTGAAATTAGACATTCAGACAACAATCAGGAAATAATAAATTTCTTAATAGTGGAAAAACTTAAAGCAACACTCCCAGCCGAATGCGGGAAATATTTAGAAGAGCACAACAAAGAGCCAATCCAACAATTACTACAGAAATGTTACGAATATTACAACAAAATTAAGGACGCAGGGAAGAACACTCCACAAAATAGCACTGTGAGGGCAACTGCATCTTCAGCCACTGAGTGTCAATACAAACAACAAAAAACAAAACCAGTACCGTGCAAACATTGTAACACTCCACACACAGGAAATGCGATTTGTGATAAAAATCCCACATTATCAGGAATATTTGAACACTATTATAGCACAAAAACTGGGAAAGACAAATCAAAAGAAATATAGAACCAAATGTCATTTTTGTTTAGCTCTTGATCACAGACGTTTGAATGTGAAGGGTTGAAACAATTTCAAAAAGCAAAAGCAAATGCAGTCACAGACATTACAATAGACAGTCCAGCAAAGAAACTAGAGAAAGAAAACATCACCGATATGAAAATAATTAGTACAAACACTTCAAAGAAAGAGAAACATATTGAGTTTAACCCAACAGACTCCACACCCTACCATACAATTATCAATGAGGATTATTTCAATAATTCAGTCGACATAATTCAGCCTGACAACTGGACAAAAGATGATAATATTCCACAAGAAAAAAATAAAATGAACAACACATCCAGACTGTCAGTAGGAAAACTAACATTACATCAGGGATACATTAATGATACAGTATGCTCATGTTTACGTGACACAGGGTCCTGTCTCATTGGTCTTAGAAAGTCTCTAGTCGATCAGAAAGACTATATAGATCAATACATCTATTGCAGAACTTTTTCAGGAACAATAGAGAAATATCCTATGGCGTGGGCCAATATAAGATCACCATTCCTATCAGGCAGGGTAATTTGCGCATTATTAGATAACCCATGCTGCGACTTAATAATTGGAAACGTAACAAACGTAACAGACCACACAGAGTCTGAAATTCAGACCTGGCAAGAAGTTAACATCCCAACAAACAGTGGCATAAACACACCACTCAACAGACAACATGATGATGAACATACCAAGGTACCACACCAAACCAACTCAACTACCCTCTCACAACAAGAGAAAACAGAAACTAGGGGTGACCCACAGAGACAAAAATGTACATATGACAAGCATTTTGCAAGTGCTGGAAAAATCCATAAGGCACTATGGTATACACTATACCTCCCTTTAACTACACACGTACGAAAGTGCACACAATGGATGATGCTATTCGCACTACTCCTATTAAATATAGAACAAATGACTTCACTAACAGTTTTACTCACACATCATCATTGTGTAACAGGGATGATATTACTCATGACAAACCAGCTAACTGTGATACTAACATCAGTACTTGTGAATCAAAACCTGTTACTGCCACTAACAATTACGATGGTAAATCAACTCAAACACATACTTATGCTGAACAATGTAAAACATCAGTCGGTGGAATTACTGACAAAAATCAGCAAGAAAGTGACCTACACACTTTGTAAGACATATAGAAATTGCATGTGGGTATATAAACGGGCACGATCACATTTCAAAACTATACATGTCATATTATTATTATTTGAACTGATATGTGTATATAAACATGTACGAGTGTAGGTTTGGAGATAGCACTCAAAATGATCTCAACATTAAATTTGTAAAGCCCCACCTATCGGAAAATTGGTTTTAACCGTAACCCACTTTATATCCGTAGATCGAGTAACTCCAGAATTGCCTTGTCTGCTGTACGACTCCAGCGCTATGATACAAGCAAACACTCCAGTGTGACATATCAACATAAAAGTGCCATCAATGAGAAAGTTTTCAGCGGCAGAACAGTAAGACTCAACATTTGATTTCAAGTACCTAACAGTGAGTTCTACCCATACTGTGTTTTTCAAAGAACGAATCGAGACAAGTATCCACAGGAACCACATTTTGAAAGTCACCAACAACGACAGAACACCACAGGTACAGATGTCCATTCCCAGTGGCCAGGTGAATAAACCAGAAGCCAACCTATGAATTACGTCAGAAACAGTTACGAACAGATGTACCATGGCCACACTTAACAGAAATGGTACAGAACTCAAGACATGAAAACGTATTGTACAAAGGTCAACTATATTGATTTTACGGAAGTGACTTGTATATTATCCAAACTTGGTGTAAATTCATGACACTGTACAGATAAAAGAACAATATCGGTATACAGATAAGATGACATCGACAATGTAACGTGCGAAGGAATAAAGACCAAACCATCAAATCTTCACAATGAACACCCGACACCTGTGATCAAATTACTTGTGTAGAATTTCCACAGGACAAGAACATTATCTGTATAAAGGCAGGGACAATGAACATTTTAGTGTTAAGTTATTAATTGTATAGAATCGAAGGTTTAATTTTATTATTATAGTATTTTAGATTGTTATCATGTGATAGTTAGAAGAAGTGTAAGTTTATGTATGAGGTGTGATGCTAAGAATCAAGGCCTGGCATTCCCAATACGTGAGTTTACAAAACTTACATTCGCGTATAGTGGAGGGCCCAGCGAATGACGCTTAGCAACAATGTTACACAAATAAAACAACAACATTGAAATGAAAATGAGGAGACACATAACTGTATACCAAAAGAAGAGATTAATAATGACTCTCCACAACAATAAATGAGGTGTGCCCATAAAGGGAGACTAGTCACGGTCAAGCAGCAAAAAGTTTTGAGAGGGACTATTACATACATTAAGTGTATTCGAACCATGACCACGACAGTGACATAGTGTGCTCATAAAAAGAATCGAATATGGTGCAGTAATTATAGACGAGGGAAACCACGTCGGAATAGAGAGAAAAGCTAAGAATGCTGTAAGAGGATATTGTAGCCTTATTACGGGCGTGAATCATTGAGTAAATCCTTAAGCCAGCATAGCCTCAATAACTATGAGAAGATAATGCACATTGAATCGATTGTGAAACATGAACAGGAAATAATGTCACGAAATGGTTATTAAAGAGTATAATGAGGTATGGTAAGTTGACCCAACCAAAACAATTGCCAGACCACGACAAAACGTTGACAAAACCCTCATTACAAAGAAAAAAGGAGACAACAACAGTGAGATTTAATCTCTGAGAAAACAGACGTAACAAGTTACGCATGATTATACCAGTCATCATACAGTCCCCTGACAAGATTAAAAAGATCTATCAATATTAGGAACAACAGAATGTGTCACATTTCTAAAAGAAAGTGCCACATTGGTTGTGCGGGGTGAGGGTGTCAGGGTCCTGTATATGCGTAAGGACCTAAGCAATAGTGCAAGCAATAGCTGAGGTCAAGGACAATAGGAGGCTTGGCTGACGGAAGGTCAGGCAAGAAGCCCGTGGACAGACCCACGTGATGCGGGAAGGACGAAGAGGAGAAGGGTCAGTGTGTGTGAGACAGCAGAGAGAGACGGACGTATTGAGAATAGCGAGAGATAGAACGATAGAACGATAGTGTTGTGACGGATAGATGTGGTGGACATTTGTGTATTGATATTCGAGGAATGTACTAGCTGTGATATGTACGGGATGATGTGAGACTGTGATTGCGAATGGTCAGAAGGGCGACAGTGTGTAAATATCGCCCAGGTGCATATGTGCGAGCGTTTGGCCGCCTGTGTAGAATGATTGCTCAATAGTAAGCGTGAGCTAAAGGTGTATTGAGACAAGGTGTGCTCTAAATGATATTACCTTTTAGTATTATGTAATAAAGGTTGTACAGGAGACTGCTCCTGCGAGTTTCGAGTGCAGTTATTGTAACTGGTGTATGTAAACGTAATGGATGTTATAATTTGCCTGTCCACGTCCGGTGAGCTAGAAGGATGAGATATTTAGGACTGTGACAACCCGAACCCCTGTCTTAACAGGCAACCGCACTAACAACTATACCAATGTAGCTCCTTACTTATATATGTTACCACTCGACATAAACTACCTATTGCAAAATATGAATATAATAAGTACAAGTAAAGCATGTATATAGTGTTGTTTGTCCATCAAGAATAATGATGACCATTCATTTCATCCAGTGGGGTTGAAGGTATGGAGCCGTAAGTTCTAAGATGGCTGATAAGGAATATTTTGGATCGAAATGTTCTTTGACAATGTGGGCAATGAATGCTTGACATTCCAGGAGGAGGATCTCCTGCAGTGGTTTTTCTGTGCAGCCTTATCATCACAGCTCCTGCAGTCCTGGTTGCTTCACAAGTGACTGCACCATTTTGTAAAGGTGTACGCCACGAATTACGTTAAAGCGTTGCCCCTGGCTGCCTTGGGAGCGTTTATTACAACGCAACTCGCCGTAAAAAAATTTGTTTAGGGAGCCTGTGATCTGTCATACAAGTTAAGTGACTAGCCCAGCGAATCTGATTTTTCATTAGTAAAGTGTGGATACTGGGCATGGACGCTCTTTCTAGAACTTCAGTGTCTGGGATCTTGTCTTGCCATTTAATCTTCAATAGCTTCCTAAGGCAGATGTGTGGAAGTGGTTTAATTTCCTAGCATGTCGCTGACAAACAGTCCAGGTTTCACATGTATATAGTGTGGATAATACAACTGCTTTGTAGACTTTCAGCTTTGTTTGAAGGCTTATTCCATTTCTGTCGCATACATTCTTGTACAGTCTGCCATATATGTGTATAGTAAGTACAAGTAAAGCACGTATATCGTAAGTACAAATAAATCATGTATATAGTATGTACAGGTAAATCTTGTATATATTAATTTCAATTAAAGCATGTATATAGTCAGTACAAATAAAGCATGTATATCGTACGTACACATAAAGCAATTGTATTATAAGTACACGTAAAGCACTTATATAGTAAGTACATGTAAAGCATTACTTTACACACCATACGGGGCTATAGGCAAATAGTGCTATAGCCATATTTTTACAGACCACCCGGCACTTGATGGATGATATGGTCAGTATCGCCCAGACAGCATTTACATCTCAAGACATTCACTGGTATCACTTGTCGGATGTGCCAACATTAGTGCATGGGTCAGTTTTACACATTCGAATCAGCCCCTGCGTGGAGAGAACCCACGATTACAGGGTCGCCAGATGTGCGTTTAGCCGACGCACGAACACGATCTCTCCACCGTAGTGTGTTCAGAGGCCAGCAGATAACGACGAGGTATTGGAGACGATGCAAAATTGGATCAAAGCCACACCCAAAATCTTGCCTAGAAGGCAGCAACCGGTATATGTTGCAAGGCAAGATGAATATGTGGAGACTTTTTTTTTTTTTTGCATATCCTTTACAGGACATCGCTGTCAACACCAGCATCTTTCAGCTGTATGTTGATTTCTTGGCTCAGCTTGGTTGATTACGCTCAGTAGTTTGCCATTGCTTTCTGAGCGGCCGGCTCACATACCCCGTAGGTTACCGATGCGATTCGAACCACTGCTGATTCTCACCGTCATCACGTTAACCACGAGAGTATACGAGATTACGGAGAAAAGTCGTAACTTCTAAGCCAGGAAGCCGGCATGTGGAGATATAACACACACGCAACTGATGTTTTGCGCTATTGTTGAGGAAACGTTATTCGTATAATCCATCTTACCTGATAATTTCCTCTTGTCTCTCTATCTCTCTCTGACACCAACAAATCCAACATAATATGGGGACATATAATTGCATCATACAATTTCCAACAAATAGTACAACAGGCTACTAGAGTAACAAAGCCATCTTCAACAGTCATAGATCACATTTATGTAACTTGCTCAGACAACATCATAGAATGCGCTGTACCCAATTGTGCAATGAGCTATCACTACCCAATATGCTGCACGTGGTCTAAACAAGGAATTAAAACTCCTAAACATAAACACATAAGTGTAAAATATAGAAGTTACAAACATTTCAACCAAAACGCATTTTTACAGGACTTGCTCAGTTCACATCTAGACAATGTTTGTCAGCTTCCTGACCCGGATGATGCTCTGGAATTCTGGATGAAAACATTTATTGACGTTTTTGATAGACATGTGCCAATCAAGGAAGTTCGAGTAAAACACCATGTCAAGCCACCTTGGATCACCCAGGAAATACTTGAAATTATGAGAGACAGAGATAAAGCACATAAAAAGCGGGATCTCAGCGCATACCGTACTCTTAGAAACAAAGTTCAATATACCATACGACGGGAAAAGAAAAATTACTTTAAGAACTTAGTAATGGATAAAACAAATAGTAAGGATATATGGAAGGCAATTAACACCTTGACAAACAATTATAACTTCCGAAATTCTTTACCATCAAATCATATTACATGCGACCAATTCAGTAATTTTTTTCAAACTGACATAGACCAGTTGAAGGCTTCAATACCTAATTCTCCTTGCAACTTATCTTTACTGTCATCGTTTTGCGAGAATAGATGCTCCGGCGATATTCTTTCCGACATACCGCTAATGACAATCACTGAGGTATTCACTTACCTCAGTAACCTAAAAAACACAACCTCATCTGGGTTAGATGGAATCAGCAACCGGATTCTCCGTTGTGCTGCGCCAGTGATCTGTATATCACTAACCTATGTATATAATCAGTGTCTCACCAAAGGCCACTTTCCATCAGCTCTCAAAATCGCTAAAGTGTACCCTCTTCTTAAATCTGGTTCATTGGACAATGATCTCCCTAACAATTACAGACCCATTTCCTTACTATCATCACTATCTAAGCCACTAGAAAAACACATCCATAAAGTAACATTACAGTATTTAGTTCGCAACAAGCTTATTGTTGACAGCCAATCAGGATTTCGACCAAAATATTCTTGCCATACGGCCCTAACAAACATGATAGAAAATTGGCACCAGAATATAAACAACAACAGTCTATGTGGAACTGTGTTTATTGATTTCAAGAAAGCATTTGATATGATAGACCATGTTATTTTAATTAAAAAACTTGAGACAATGAAAATTGGCCCTAATGTAGTCACTCTAATATCATCTTTTCTATCAAACAGAAAGCAAGTAGTATCACATAATAAATGTCTGTCTCATACCACTACCTTCAATATTGGAGTACCGCAAGGCTCTATTCTTGGCCCTCTATTAGTTTGCCATATATATTAACGATCTACCTTTGCATCTTTCGTCGTCCTGCGATCTATTTGCAGACGTACAGTGTACACAAATGCTGAAAACTGTATTTTATTGGAGTCGTCTTTACAACAAGAATTAAATAATGTAGTTAGGTGGAGCTATTCAAACCGTATGCAAATTAACATCACTAAAACAAAAGCAATGTTATTAACAACCAGACAAAGACTTCAAACTCTAAGCTCACACACATCACTTCAACTTCACATCGATAACATGCCAGTAGAAAGTGTAATTGAGCACAAAACATTAGGCCTAATCATTGATAGAAACCTAACCTTTAATTCCCACGTTCAAGCGCTTATTAAACAAACAGCGAAAAAAGTCTACCAACTCGCCAAAATTAAAAACTTCCTTGATGAGGACACAAGGAAACTATTCTATACTTCTCATATACAGACACACTTTGACTACTGCTCTACAATCTGGGACGGTTGTTCTAATTCAAACACCAAGCGACTTTACTCACTCCAGAAACGGGCCATGAGTCTAATTTATAGCAAACATTTATCTGACAATCCTAGCCTGTATAAACGCCTTCAGTTACTACCATTCCTGCAAACGCCTGCTTTTCAATAAAGCTAAACTAATTCACAAAATCCTGCATCGGAATGCCCCAAATTACCTTTGGCCATTGTTTAAATATAATGCTAGACACAGTAAACGTTTAAATATACTACACATTCCGAAGCCTAGGATTGACTTATACAAAACAAGCTTAACGTACTCTGCAGCTCAGCTGTGGAACAATCTTCCACAAGAAATCAAAGACATCACCAATCCCTATTCATATAATCGCAAATTATTCGAACACTATCTCAATACGGATTACCTTCCCCCTTAATAATAGAGATAATAATAATAATAACAAAACCCTAGTATAACAGCCAATTCCATTTTTGTAGGCCAGTATATTCCACATGGCTAATAACAAGTGTCAGACCATTATCTAATATTACTGTGTCGTGTAGTTTTGATGCTTGCATTTTGCCCATGCCTTTATAATGCATATCTTTTATATTGTTGCTGTTCTTTGCTAGCCTTGAATGATGCGTGAATGAAATAACGTATGAAAGAGAGTGATAGAAGGGCAGAATGTTAGACGGGCCTGCGTGCCCAATTCTTAACCCTTTGAAAATAAAGTTTGTTCGTTCGTTCGTTCTCTTACTCTCTCTCTCTCTCTCTCTCTCTCTCTCTCTCTCTCTCTCTCTCTCTCTCTCTCTCTTACACACACACACACACACACACACACACACACACACGCAGGCACGCACGCACGCACGCACGCACGCGCGCACACACACACACACACACACACAAGAGTGTAAATCAGTAAATAAGTCACACGATATCACACAATGAAATAAGACAACTAAGATTTTGTAATGAGGTACTGTATAAAGGTGTGAGTATGTGGTGTGTCCATCTAGTCTGATGCTTGTGTTTGGACAAGCGAAAATCGAGGGCATTTTAAAGCTGACCCAGGCTCCAGCATGCGTGAGGGCATAAAACATTTCACGCACACAAGGTGTTAGAAATGTCGGTCATACTGACAGATTGCTACAACACACACACACACACACACACACACACACTCATGAACACGCACGCACGCACGCAAGCACACACACACACACACACACACACACACACACACAGAGGGAGCTGTTGTGATGTGTATGTTTTTCTCCTCTTTGATTTAAAAAAGGGGGGGTGAGGTGTGTAGGTGTGTGCGTGGCTAAACAGTTGCCCAAAGACTTCTATACTGTAAGTATTGCGGGTCTGTTAGAACAATTGGGAAACTGCATCAATGTTCTCAGATATTATATTACAAGGGGAGATGTGCGTACAAAGATTTGTGGTGTTCAAGTTCGTAACTCATATATGTATTTATATTGTTTTAAATATACTATTTTCTAACTTACGGAATGACTTACCTCGATTATGGACAGACATAGAAAAAAGTATGTACAGACATTTAAAAAAAAAAGGAAAGTCTTGAATGG
This sequence comes from Cepaea nemoralis, assembly GCA_014155875.1. Classification (NCBI taxonomy): domain Eukaryota; kingdom Metazoa; phylum Mollusca; class Gastropoda; order Stylommatophora; family Helicidae; genus Cepaea; species Cepaea nemoralis. The sequence goes on from JACEFZ010025095.1 coordinate 409,135, forward strand.
GTCAAGCCGAAGACATTCTTTTACAGGTATGTTCAGATGAGGACTTATACCCTGGCGAGGAGTGGGTGTCACAAAATAAAACCGTGTGTTTAACCGGTTGATTATTATAGAGGATTTTCTGATTAAGCGGACGATCTGCCAGCGACAACTATTTTTACTAACTGGAAAAAACAAAGCGGATGTCAAAATCCCAGGACAATATTTGTAGCTGCACGTGTACATCTCTAACGGATTTGGAACATTTGGTGGTGATGGAGACAGATCCCGGCAGCGCCGTGGCAGTTTGTCAACATTTGAATACAAATGGAAGCAGTGGGGTCAGCCCATATACACATTTGGTGGTGAGTGAGGAGGAAGTGAGTGTGCTGAATCATATATCACTTTGACTAGTCATAAACATATCAGAGGGAAAACGGAAGTACTTAGCACGGAAGTAACAGTACATATGTCAATTCTTGGTTTCCGGAACATCGAGAAGATTGACGGGGTTATTTGCAACTGTTGTTGGGGGTATCCAGGAACTCGCTGGCTTGTTTTGGGAATCAAAACCTGTGATGACAAATCTAACATGGAGGGAACCAGAGGGGGGATGGATCCCTGACAGGGGATGATCTGCCAATGTGCCACCTGTGTGGGGGCATAAAGGATAACGTCACGTGGCCAACTTTGGTAGTTTGCCATATAAACCCGAGTTGGGACCAACTAGGGGGACTTGAAAATGCTCTAGTCGGAGTGCCAGGGCACTGCAGTGCTTAGTGGAAATAATATCTACCGTGTGTTAATTAGTGACTTAATTTTACACGTGCCTATAATGGCAGATGTAGATATGATTGATAGGACTGCAGTAGTGCCATTTAAGGTATAACCTATTATAATATTAGTTCTAATTAATATAGAATGTGGCCTTGTTAAACTATAGTGTGATGATTAGCACTGTTAGTGGAAACTAGTTAGAGTAGAATAGTGATATTAACTCTGCTAGTTAAGAATAGATTAGTGAAGTGTTGATAAGCTTTACTAGTTGAGAATTGAGTAATGAGGGATAATTGGGATCTTCCCGTAGGCGTCCCTGGTGGGCGGGGTTCCGCATTCTGTTTGCTGATTTTTTCTTTGTCATAGCCTGATTCGGCTCTAGGTGGGTAGCTAATCTGCTCTATGACTAAGTCTAGTTAGCTAAAGATCATTAAGCAAGGTGATAGGCTTACACTCAGCCGAAAGGATCAGTGACTAGTACTATCACCAGATGTGTTGTTTCTATCCTAGGTTCCCTACCAGATCCAAGGAAACTCAACAAGTTTTTGGGAAAGAATCCAATCCCATTCGGAAGAACACCAGTTCAACAATCAATAAAGTTGCATACAGAACGTAACTAAAGCTAGAAGGAAGTTGATTCACCAAAGAGAGTGATGCTTACTGATGCACCACACAGCATCAGACAGTAGTAACGAACTGAAAACATTAAGTCTAATAATTACATAGTGTGATATAATCTCGTGTAATAGAACACAAGACTTGATACTTGAGGCTAGATAGACACGAGGGAGGATCCAGTACAGTAACAATTAACATTAATGACTGTGTACACACTACAAAGGACTTGTGCAGTTTTTTTTTAAGGAACGATAGGAACGGACATTGTGTAGGGTGCAACCGGTCCATGATTAACTGTTAATACCACCGGTGTCTATTTCGGATGATCATGAAATGGATTACCAGAGGTCTACAGAGGCAAAGCAGTATCCGGCAAGATGGTTTCGGCACTGGGTGAGATGTACATGTTCTGACATAACGTGCTGTGGTCTATCCTTGCTGGGATCAGCTGACTGGGTTGTAGTCTGAGAGTCCGATTCTACACACTTTATAGAACACGTCACACATTTTCTTCGCATACACGTCTCATACACGTTACACTTTTCTTTTAGTAAATTAATCTTTATTAATTTTTAGAAGCAAGAGTTGTTGAGTATGTTGCGTTGGGGAAGTATGAGAGGGGGCATAGTACGACAGTGAGAGAGTGATAGGAAAAGGTGTCCATAGGCTGATGGAGTGTGTTGGACGGAAGCTGGTGGATTCTCCAGAATATTGAGAGGGAAAAAATATTATAATGTGGGTGTCGGCTCTCTTCACTCCAGGGACGACACTGTAAAGGAGGACACGACATTATTGGGGGTTCGTCCGGGATCTTGGGACAGCGGGATCTCTCGTAAACGTGATCTTGGGACAGCGGGATCTCTCGTAAACGTGATCTTGGGACAGCGGGATCTCTCGTAAACGGGATCCTTGGACAGCGGGATCTCCCGTAAACGGAATCCTTGGACAGCGAGATCTCCTGCAAGCAGGAACGTTTGACAGGGGGATCTTCTGACAATGGGGTCTTTTGACACGGGATCCTTAGTTATTAGAGGGAGATATCATTTTGGAGAATCCAGCTAGAGTGAATGTGGATAGGGGTTAGGACTAATATCTTACCTGTTCACATTTCACACGTCTGCATAGGTCTGTGGTCCTGATTCTACTCTTGTCACTGAGTGAATGTGCTGTGTGTGGTAATATCTAGATTTATAGTACTTGTTCATATATCTGTATAGTAATTTGCAGTTATATTGTACTAGACCTGCTAGCTTACCTCTCTGTATAATGGCCACCCCTAAACTTAGCACAGCAGAATTAAAGGCAAGGGGGGAAGAAATGGGTTTGGCGGGGTCTGCTCTAACGGATTACATACAGGAAGTGGAGAGAAAGTATCGTCAAGCAGAAAGGGAAGATCGAAAGGCCGAGCTGGAATTCAGAAGGATGGAGTTGGAACAAGCAGCTAAGAAATTGGAAGCTGAGCAAGCAGCTAAGAAATTGGAAGTTGAGCAAGCAGCTAAGAAATTGGAAGCTGAGCAAGCAGCTAGGAAATTGGAAGCTGAGCAAGCAGCTAGGAAATTGGAAGCTGAGCAAGCAGCTAGGAAATTTGAAGCTGAGCAAGCAGCTAGGAAATTAGAAGCTGAACAGGAAGCACAGAAAAGGGAGCACGAGTACCGGATGAGGGAACTCGAGTTGAAGAGTCAATCTAATGGAGAAACTGAGGGAGCAGTTGGAGGTTCCTCCATCCCAGGATCAACACCAGTAGGTGGACATGGGTACCATGCTATGAAGTTTCCTTTAGCGGTCTACGAGGAGGACAAAGAGAAGATTGACCAGTACCTTCAACGCTTCGAGGCTATGTCAGTTGCTATGGGTCTGGAGCGTAACAAATGGAATCTTAAGCTATCCCAGGGATTACGCGGGACCGGATGCGAGGTTTATACTCGCCTGCCACCAGGACATGAGAACAATTATGACGAGTTAAAGACGGCTCTGCTGAAACGATTCGAGGTTACGTCACATACCTACCGGAAAAAATTTCGAGCAGCGAAATGAGAACCCGGAGAGTTGTTTGCCGCCATCAGTTTGCGTCTTAAATCTTATCTCCATAAGTGGATGGATTTGGCTGGGTTAGTACATGACTATGAGAGTCTGGAAGAGCTCATGGTGGTCGACCAGCTGAAGAAGCAAATGTCTAAACCTCTCAGGACGTTCCTGGGAGAACAAGGAGCGGAACGTATTGACCTCGTGACTAAATTAGCAGAACGGTTCGTCGAGGTACATGGGGAGGCAGGGGAAAACCTTTCCACCAACACAAAAGTCAAGAGAAACATGACAAGAAGAAAGCCAAAAACTCAGGAACCAAAAAGTGGGAACCTTATGTGCAAAAATCAGAGGATAGTTCAGAGAAGAAGAAGGAGGGAAGCAAGAGCACTTCAAGCTCTACACCTAAACGACCGTGGTCGGAGAAGTGGTGTTCAATTTGTAAGTCACCCTCTCACAATACGAGGGACTGCAAATCGAAGGCTAAGAACCCTCACTTCGCAGCATGTCAAGTGACTTCCAAGGAGGTTGTCACGGAAAATGCCAAGGTCAAAAAGGAAGCTCGCCACCAGGAGAGCTCACTCAAGTCCGGCACTAGAAAATCTAGGACAGGGAAATGGTGCAACCAATGCAAGTCAAACACGCACAATGCTATTGACTGCAGGGGAAAGTCAGGAGACACTCAATTCGTCGTGTGCTCAGGAAAACCTAAGGTGGAGCCCACCGAACAGGTCGAGGCCGAGGAAGAGACTCCAGACCAGGAAAAACCACCTGTAGTGGAATTGGTAGAGGTTAACGGTCTCAAGTGGAGTGTTTATACGACACAGGACTGGACGGGGAGGCCGTGATTTCTGCGGATCTGGTACATCCAGAACAATTCACAGGTGAAACCATGGAGATACAGCCTGCACAGAAGAGTGCTGTAGTCATGAAGTTGCCCATTGCTAATGTGGAGATTCGGTCAAGGTACGTCACCGGCACCATCAAGGCCGCTGTATTGACCGATCCCATTTTTCCAGTCATCCTAGGTTGCCGGTATGTCTTTCTGGGAATGCCCAGGGAGCCAATCCATATGGGAGCAATGCAGACTCGCTCTCAGACGAAAACGGAAGAGGCAGCCGCAATTGTGACTAACCCAATGCCGGGGGAGCTACGAACTGCCCAGAGTGAGGATGATACTTTACGTCCTTGCTACAAAAAGCTGCAGAAAAGTGCTGATCCACCAAGACGGGGGCAGTACTACATGAAGAATAGGATACTCTACAGGAGAGCAGGAAGGGGAGACAACCTATACGGTCAGTTGGTCGTCCCGAAAGCTCACCGGTCCCAGATTCTTCATATGGGGCATACCATCTCCTTTAGTGGACACATGGGTATTGCCGCCACCATGCAGCGGATTTCCTGCCACTACTATTGGCCGGGAATGACAGATGATGTGCGTCGGTATGTGAAGTCATGCCCTGAGTGCCAGAGGGTGGCACCGAAACACTGGACAGCACCGGTGGTGTTGGGTGAGATGCCCATCATGAACTCTCCTTTCGAGAGGGTAGCCATCGATATCGTGGGTCCACTTCCCAGGACTAGGAAGAGGAACATGTATATACTCACAATGGTGGATTGCTGTACAATGTGGGGTGAGGCTATACCGTTGACCACAATTGACTCGAAAAGAGTGGCGGACGCACTGATGGAGGCCTTTACCAGATTAGGCTTTCCGGATCAAATTCTGACGGACAATGGATCTCAGTTTTGTGGAAAACTCATGGAGGAGGTATTTAGGGTGTTTCACTCTAACCACATACATACCAGCCCTTACCACCCTCAAGCCAATGGACAAGTAGAGCGTTTCAACGGTACGTTGATGACAATGCTCAGGAAATTAGCGCAGGAAAAACCAGATAGGTGGGATGAATATATCCCAGCAGCACTCTTTGCCTATCGGGAAGTTCCTCATGGCTCAACAGGACTACCACCCGCTACGTTGCTGTTTGGTCGTCAAATCAAAGGACCGTTGGAAGCCATGTTGAGGAGTTGGACTGAAGAGGGGACGTCAGAAGAAGTGATCTCATCCTATCAATACGTGGAGGAACTGAAAGAAAAACTCCACAAGGGATGGACTCTGGCAAATCAAAACTTGAAAAAGGCCAGGAAAAGACATGCGGCTTACTACAACCGTAGGTCTAAAGAAAGATCTCTAGAGGTGGGAGATAAAGTCTTGTTGCTACTCCCAACGGGAAACAACAAACTGGAGATAGGTTGGCAAGGACCATTTCCCGTGGAAAGGGTGATATCCAGAACCAACTATCAGATCCGGATCCGGGGAAAGTCGAAGATTTTCCATATCAATCTCTTGCGGAAATACGAAGAGAGACCCGGAGACAAGGCAGCTCACCTCATGGCAATGGCAGTTGCAGTGGAGACAGAAGTGGGAACCAACGAGGGCAGGGAATATCCCTTAGTACACCAGGAAACCTATAGGGATGTGCAAGTGAACCCTGATCTGACCTCCCAGGAGAGGGAAAGGATAACCCAGGTTCTCAAGTCTCATAAGGAGATACTGACTGATAAACCAGGACGAACGAGGTTGGTGGAGTTCGAGATGACTTTGACCACACAGGAGCCTGTTCGCCAAAAGGTTTACCCAGTGCCATTCTCTAAAGAAAAGGCCCTGGAGGAGGAAATAAAAAACTGCTGGAGGATGACGTGATTGCACCATCCACATCCCCATACAATGCGGGGGTAGTTTTGTTACGCAAACCAAGTGGAGAACACCGGTTGTGTATAGACTAGCGACTTCTGAACAGTCACACACAATTTCAGGTGGAACCTTTGCCGAATCCAGCTCAGTTATTCGCTAGGCTCCATAAGGCTCGGTACTTTTCAAAGGTGGATCTGAGTCGGGGGTACTATCAGATACCAGTCAAACCGGAGATTCGACCACTGTTAGCTTTCAGTACACCCAGTGGACACTACGAATTCAAGGTCATGCCCTTTGGACTCAGCAATGCACCCAGTGTGTTTACACGCATGATGAGGACTTTACTAGATCCGTTACAGGATCCGTCCATCATCTCATTCATGGATGATATTCTGATTTCCAGTGACAGCCTGGATGACCACTTACAATCCTTGGAGAGAGTGTTTAATAGGCTCAAGGAAGCAGGGCTTACTGCTCGTCCAACCAAGTGCATGATTGGTTACCAGACTCTGGAATTTCTAGGTCACACCATCACTCCAGGACACATTGTCCCAGAAGAGAAGAACCTGGAGAAAATCAGAAATGCACCAAGGCCAAAAACGAAGAAGGATGTGCGATCTTTTCTCTCGTTGTGTGGGTTCTACCACAAATTTATCCCACATTTCACTGAACTGGGAGCTCCGTTGACCGAAACCTTGAAAAAGGGATTACCGGATCAAATCATTTGGACACCAGAATGTGACAATGCCTATAGTCAGTTAAAGGAGGCATTGGTCAGCAAACCTGTATTACAGCTCCCTGACCTTTCCAAACAATTTGTGTTGAGAACAGATGCGAGTGCGATTGGAATTGGAGCCGCTTTGTTACAGGAAGGAAAAGACGATGCTTCGGTTTTGCAACCTGTGGCATACGCAAGTAAGAAACTTCTACAGGCGGAGATGAATTATTCAACCGTCGAGAGAGAGTGCTTGTCCCTCGTATGGGCAGTGCAAAAATTCCAGCCCTATTTGTATGGAGTTAAGTTTCGGGTCCAGTCGGATCATCAACCCCTGATGTTCCTGGCTACTTCTCAGAAGCTCAACGCCCGTTTGATGCGGTGGTCGTTGTTACTTCAACCTTATAATTTCACAGTAGAGTACATTCCTGGGAAGGAAAATGTTGGAGCGGATTTCTTGTCAAGACACCCAGCTCCTGAAGAAGAAGAATGAATCATATGGATTAAACTCACGGTGGAGAAGAGTGAGATGGACTACTCTCTTAGGAGGGGGCCTATGTCACAAAATAAAACCGTGTGTTTAACCGGTTGATTATTATAGAGGATTTTCTGATTAAGCGGACGATCTGCCAGCGACAACTATTTTTACTAACTGGAAAAAACAAAGCGGATGTCAAAATCCCAGGACAATATTTGTAGCTGCACGTGTACATCTCTAACGGGTTGGAACATTTGGTGGTGATGGAGACAGATCCCGGCAGCGCCGTGGCAGTTTGTCAACATTTGAATACAAATGGAAGCAGTGGGGTCAGCCCATATACACATTTGGTGGTGAGTGAGGAGGAAGTGAGTGTGCTGAATCATATATCACTTTGACTAGTCATAAACATATCAGAGGGAAAACGGAAGTACTTAGCACGGAAGTAACAGTACATATGTCAATTCTTGGTTTCCGGAACATCGAGAAGATTGACGGGGTTATTTGCAACTGTTGTTGGGGGTATCCAGGAACTCGCTGGCTTGTTTTGGGAATCAAAACCTGTGATGACAAATCTAACATGGAGGGAACCAGAGGGGGATGGATCCCTGACAAGGGATGATCTGCCAATATGCCACCTGTGTGGGGGCATAAAGGATAACGTCACGTGGCCAACTTTGGTAGTTTGCCATATAAACCCGAGTTGGGACCAACTAGGGGGACTTGAAAATGCTCTAGTCGGAGTGCCAGGGCACTGCAGTGCTTAGTGGAAATAATATATACCGTGTGTTAATTAGTGACTTAATTTTACACGTGCCTATAATGGCAGATGTAGATATGATTGATAGGACTGCAGTAGTGCCATTTAAGGTATAACCTATTATAATATTAGTTCTAATTAATATAGACTGTGGCCTTGTTAAACTATAGTGTGATGATTAGCACTGTTAGTGGAAACTAATTAGAGTAGAATAGTGATATTAACTCTGCTAGTTAAGAATAGATTAGTGAAGTGTTGATAAGCTTTACTAGTTGAGAATTGAGTAATGAGGGATAATTGGGATCTTCCCGTAGGTGTCCCTGGTGGGCGGGGTTCCGCATTCTGTTTGCTGATTTTTTTCTTTGTCATAGCCTGATTCTGCTCTAGGTGGGTAGCTAATCTGCTCTATGACTAAGTCTAGTTAGCTAAAGATCATTAAGCAAGGTGATAGGCTTACACTCAGCCGAAAGGATCAGTGACTAGTACTATCACCAGATGTGTTGTTTCTATCCTAGGTTCCCTACCAGATCCAAGGAAACTCAAACAAGTTTTTGGGAAAGAATCCAATCCCATTCGGAAGAACACCAGTTCAACAATCAATAAAGTTGCATACAGAACGTAACTAAAGCTAGAAGGAAGTTGATTCACCAAAGAGAGTGATGCGTACTGATGCACCACACAGCATCAGACAGTAGTAACGAACTGAAAACATTAAGTCTAATAATTACATAGTGTGATATAATCTCGTGTAATAGAACACAAGACTTGATACTTGAGGCCTAGATAGACACGAGGGAGGATCCAGTACAGTAACAATTAACATTAATGACTGTGTACACACTACAAAGGACTTGTGCAGTTTTTTTAAGGAACGATAGGAACGGACATTGTGTAGGTTGCAACCGGTCCATGATTAACTGTTAATACCACCGGTGTCTATTTCGGATGATCATGAAATGGGATTACCAGAGGTCTACAGAGGCAAAGCAGTATCCGGCAAGATGGTTTCGGCACTGGGTGAGATGTACATGTTCTGACGTAACGTGCTGTGGTCTATCCTTGCTGGGATCAGCTGACTGGGTTGTAGTCTGAGAGTCCGATTCTACACACTTTATAGAACACGTCACACATTTTCTTCGCATACACGTCTCATACACGTTACACTTTTCTTTTAATAAATTAATCTTTATTAATTTTTAGAAGCAAGAGTTGTTGAGTATGTTGCGTTGGGGAAGTATGAGAGGGGGCATAGTACGACAGTGAGAGAGTGATAGGAAAAGGTGTCCATAGGCTGATGGAGTGTGTTGGACGGAAGCTGGTGGATTCTCCAGAATATTGAGAGGGAAAAAATATTATAATGTGGGTGTCGGCTCTCTTCACTCCAGGGACGACACTGTAAAGGAGGACACGACAGTGGGTACGAATGCCAACAGATTTCTGTATGTCCTTTTCAATTTGCATCCAACTAGACATAAAATACAGACACGAAAATCCGTCTGCTGTGGACGCGGAAGTACAGCCTTTAATCTTCGAGAATACTTCGGAGGGTGATGCTATCATTTACACGGAGTGAAACGAGTGAGAAGTTCATGGGCTGTTAAGGCTCAAGCCGGAGGGAGAATTGTGAAGGAAGATTCTGGTGCTTTTGCTTTGAACACAAGTAACCTGACTATGGAAGTCATGGCAGTAAGTAAAGCAATAACATGACTCGAGACAGACATTCACTAGGGCATGTTTCCTTAGTAACACAATGTGCATGCTCAAGAGGATAGATATGAGGTGGATCCAAAGAGAGTGGCTGCTGTCTGTGGAACGGTCTTGGCTGGCAAAGATTAGTTTCATTTTCGTACCAGGGCATGTGAGTGTACGAGGAAATGAGCGGGCTGACAAGCTTGCAGGTAAAGCTACTGTGGAAGGCAGACGAGCCATGGACTAGGCTGACATTCTGAATCCTCTACGAGAAGTAAGACTTTTGCGAAAACCATGTGATGACTGTCAGTCTACAACCATGGTCAGACTGCGAGAACAGCAAATTAAAAGAGGTGTTGCCAAACAAGAACACTACCCGGGAAGCTAGAGAAGAGTAATAAACCAACACAGAACTGGTGTCGTCAGTTGCAACACGCTGCGGGATTTGCTGAGGAGGGGATTCGAGCACTTTTGGACTGAATGGTTCGATGTGCAATGTGGATGATCTGTCGACTAACTAACTAACTAACTAACTAACTAACTGACTGACTGACTGACTGACTAACTAACTAACTGTTGTTGTTTGTCCATCAGAAATGATGATGACCATTCATTTCACCCAGTGGGGTTGAAAGTATGGAGCCGTGAGTTCTAAGATGGCTGATAAGGCCTATTTTGGCTCGAAATGTTCTTTGACAATGTGGACAAAGAATGCTTAACGTTTCTGGAGGAGGATTTTCTGCAGTGGTTTTACTGTTCTGTCTTCTCTTCACAGCTCTTGCAGTCCTGGTTGCCTCACAAGTGACTGCACCCTTGCGTAATGATGTACGCCACGAATTTCGGTCTCTGGCTGCAGTCTCCCATGTGTCATGATTAATTCCAAAAGCATTCTGTGAGATTTTCAGACTGTCTTTAAAGCGTTTCCTCTGGCCGCCTTGGGAGCGTTTACCACAACGCAAATCGCCGTAAAAAATTCGTTTAGGGAGCCTGTGATCTGGCATGCGAGTCAAGTTAACTAACTAACTAACTAACTAACTAACTAACTAACTAACTAACTAACTAACTAACTACTAACTAACTAACTAACTAAGTAACTAACTTACGAATTAACTAACTAACTAACTAACTAAGCCGCAAATTCATTTTGATGTCGGAAACTGCTCAAGGTCCCCCGACCGCTCCTATCTCGCCAACTTGAAGTAAACAAGTTGCAGCTGCTAACACAGACCGTTTTTCGGTACCGGATAAAACCAAGAGTGGCATTGAAAACATGCCGTGAATTAGACTTTCTGTATTATCATCATCTGGTTAATCCAGGGTGATTTCATGACACAAGGGTCCTATATTTGTGCATTTCCGGGAATGTGTGAAACTGTAACTAGTGCTTGATACACGGTTTTGAACACAGTGGATACGCTACGTACTATGCAATTTGAGGTCTTGAAACCGTCAGCATACAGTCCCAACCTAGTGCCAACATACTTTCACTTGTCTGAACCCTTGACAAAATATTTGCAGGGTTAGAAGTTTGCAGATGACTATGAGTTAATGGAGGCGGTGCAGGCATTGATATTAGGCCACATCCAACAATTGTCCACACTGGCAGCAGGAAGCTAGTGGACGGGTGGACCAAGTCTTTTGCCAGGCAAGGGGAACTATGTTGAGAAATAACACAACATTTCTGGTTCACACTAATGTGAAAATATTATTCGTAAAATATGTTACTTAATGACTTCACCTCGTATACTCTCTCTCTCTCTCTCTCTCTCTCTCTCTCTCTCTCTCTCTCTCTCTTTCTCTCTCTCTCTCTCTCTCTCTATCTCTCTCTCTCTCTCTCTTTCTCTCTCTCTCTCTCTCTCTCTCTCTCTCTCTCTCTCTCTCTCTCTCTCTCTCTCTCTCTCTCTAATTAATTTTACTGTGTCCTGTAGTTTTGATGTTCGCAATTTGCCCATGCCTTTATAATGCATATCTTTTATATTGTTGCTGTTCTCTGTTAGCATTGAATGATGTGTGAATGAAATAATATATGAAAGAGAGTGATAGAAGGGCAGAATGTTACGCGGGCCTGCGTGCCCAATTCTTAGCCCTTTGAAAATAAAGTTTGTTCGTTCGTTCTCTTTCTCTCTCTCTCTTTCTCTCTCTCTCTCTCTCTCTCTCTCTCTCTCTCTCTCTCTCTCTCTCTCTCTCTCTCTCTCTGACTCAATGTTTAAAAAAAAAATACATTGATTATGTTAGCTGATGTCTTTAACTAGGTAGTAAGTGTGTTAAGACGCTCAAAACAATAGTCTGTCATTACCAGGCCACTGGGTCCAATCTCGTCTTGCCGTTCAACAGAAACACTAAGAACATGCGACACCTGAGTAGTGTATAGGTACAAAAGCACGCGAATTTTTGTGGTGGTGGTGGACTATATAAATCAACCATTTATCGATTTTGTGGCGCAATTTGAAATCTATTTTTAGCATTTATCGATTTTCCTCCACAAAGGGCGATAACTCCTGCTATGATTATTTTAAGTGGGCGGGGTCAAGTGACTCATCAGATGTGACGTGGTCTAGTGATTCATCATAGGTGGCGTGCGTGGTCAAGTAATTATAGGTACGACATAAAAAATACGACATGAAACATCAATAAAGAAAACAAACGATCAAAAGAAGGTATATAATAATGTTAATAAAATATATATATATAGAAGGGAAAAAAAAACATAGTAAGTGACCGCTTATAGTTAAGGGTGTGTGATGACGTGGTCAAGTAATGGTCAAGAGGTGGTCAAGTGGTGGTCATGTGGTGGAGTAACCACTTAAATTAAAGGGGAAAGTACTTGTAGTGATGTGGTGGTGGTTAAAGTGTGCGATGACGTGGTCAAGCAGTGGTCAAGTGGTCAAGTAGTGGTCAAGTGGTGGTCAAGTGACGAAATTTTAGTGGAAAGTAGTTGTAATGATATGGTGATGATCGTGAGGTGGTAAATTAGTGGTCAAGCAGTGGTCAAGCAGTGGTCAAGTGGTGGTCAAGTGAGGAAAAGTTTAGTGGAAAGTAGTTGTAATGATATGGTGATGATTAAAGGGTGGTAAATTAGTGGTCAAGCAGTGGTCAAGTGGTGGTCAAGTGAGGAAAATTTTAGTGGAAACTAGTTGTAATGATATGGTGATGATCATGAGGTGGTCAAGCAGTGGTCAAGCGATGGTCAAGCGGTGGTCAACTGGTCAAGTGACCACTTAAATTGTAGAGGAAGTTACGTGTAGTGACATGGTGGTGTTTAAAACGATCGCTGACGTGGTCAAGTGGTGGTCAAGTAGTGGTCAAGCAGTGGTCACATGGTCAAGTGACCACTTAAATTATAGAGGAGAGTGCGTCTTGTGATGTGGTGATGATCAAGAGGTGGTCAAGTAGTGGTCAAGTAGTGGTCAAGGGGTGGTCAAGTGGTCAAGGGGTGGTCGAGTGACCACTTAAATTATCGGGGAAAGTATGTGTAGTGAAACGGTAGTGGATAAAGTGGTAGATGACGTGTTCAAATACTGGTCAAGCAATGGTCAAGTACTGGTCAAGTGTCGAGTGACCACTTAAATTGTCAGGGAAAGTACGTGTAGTGAAACGACGGTGGTTAAAGTGAGCGATGGACGTAAGAGGTAGTCAAGTGGTTTAGGCACAACATAAAACAATAACAACAAAAATAATAATATACAAACTGGTAACATTTCACATGGCTTTTATTGGTAGACAACATCTATTCGGTTACAATTTCTAAAGCTTGCTCCATGTACCACCCAAATGATCAGAGGGCATTGGTTATGGTTTCTAAACAATATCAGACAGGGAACTCTGCCAACTTGTAAATATAAAACGTGATACTGGGTATTGATTCAACACAGAATTTTGTATCTGGCCTAACTATACCAGCTGAATTTAACAAATCTACAGCATTCACTTTTGCCACAAACGCCTCGAAATCAGACCTATTGGATACTAAAAAGGGTGTAGGGAACAATGACGAATTATTCGGACATGCATGGTAGAAGCGTAGGGCTTGTGTCTCTCGATGCCTCAATATTGTATGCAGGGCTGACGACAATTTTAAAATGAGAGGTCCTGGGCGTTGAAGATCGGGAATAAACGGGAACCCCAGTCAATCGGTGGCATGAGAATCCGGTTGGTTAAAAAAAGTCCATTCAGACAAATAACGACCACACCGTCTGTGTGATCTAAGCGTGTTCCAATTTTCAATATAAATGTTTTTAACATCCATGGGTAAAACCCGCAGCGAAAGACATTCACTAGCTGATGATGATGAGGCTGATGCAGATGCTGATTGTGCGTCACGCGGTAAGGCACTAGAGGTTGACTGTTGTTGAGTCGATTTCATGTGTGATGATATTTCCTCATTTGCGGTCAGTAAGGTAATAGATAATGCTGTTTGAGTGCCTGTAACTATCGGCAACGGACTACCTACTGACTCGTTATTGTTAACCGCCGAAAAGCTAGCTGACGGTATCTGAGTGTTTGTAAAATACGACACTCCATCATTTGATACTTGTTGGTTAGTTGACTTCCGGCGTTTACCAGTAGGTTGTTCGTCTGTGGTCGGTTCTCTTCTTCTCTTGCGACTTGCATCTTGGTCATTGTTAGTTGTTGTTTCATGTTCACTCTTCACGTGTCGCCTTAAGGTATCTTTCCGGGCATAAATACGATCACAATAAGCACAATTAAAAACATCCCCATAATGAGAAGTCGCAATATGTCGTAACAAACCATCAGGACGTGTGAAGTTTTTATTACAGAAAGTACATGTATTCTTCTGCATACATAACATTCTCCGATGAAATGACCGAAGTATTTGTTTTTCCGTTATCCAGTCATATAACTAAGAACCAACTTGTAAGACGATAATATTATTCGACTATCTTATCCGTAGACATGAGCCGTTGTGTTGACTCTGTTGTAGACAATAATATTTCAACAGATGAAGCATGCACTGTCTTTGTGAATATAGCAGATGAAATATTTTCAGATGAAGGCAGCAATTCCGGTCGTAATAATTTTAATGTCTTTGGTTATGCATTTGAATAAGAAGCTAGTCAATTCCTTGTACAATAGTGCTGTGTATGTTGAACAAATCGAAAGAGTACTCGCACATGCAGGTGGATATATATATATATATATATATATATATATATATATATATATATATATATATATATATATATATATATATATATATATATATATATATATATATATATTAGCAGACACGATTGTTAACTTCCGATGAATTAGAAAAGCTGTTGAAATTATTTTGAATCAACTTCAAACACACCCTTCCTACGTTTATTGTGAGCACTCAAATGACTACGCATTCGTTTTCTCACCAACTTGTCTGTGCTGTGCGTGAGTGGGAGTTGTATATACGAAAATAGTAGCTGAGGGTGCTAGTTTTCTAACACAAAATCTGATTGGTTGGTTTGTATTCAACCAATGGGCGAGTGAGTTACAAAAGAGTTTGGGTGTTGTTTGTTCCACACAAGTGGCGTAGAAATTCTGTACTATGCCAGTATAACGTGTCCTATGTATTACTGTAAGTTGTGGTATCTTGTGTACTATGTAGTTCAAAACTAGTTTGTGTTGTATGCTGTGTAATGTGTTGTTGAAATACTATATGTCTTTTGTAGCTTTAAGAGATGATAACGTCATAATCTCCAGCTCTATCATGGTCGCTAAGTTATTGATAGTGTCTTCAGTGCCGCGAAAAAGACTCATTAGTGAGATATCGATAACTCCCTTCTCCAGGCGGAGTCCATCAATGGTGCATGACCATTATGGCCAAGCAACAACACGGCAATGACAAGGCAAAATGGCGTCGAATATAGCCTAACGTACACAACTTATGAGGTCATCGACTGTCCGTTCCATTACGCTCGACAAATACGTGGTCACTAAGTCCTCAAATTACTCACTCAAATAAACATACAGGATAATAAGGCACCGGCCCAAACAATGAAAACTGACAAAAACAATTTTTAAAAAATGACATAATCGTTAAAATGTAACACACACAAAGACAGATACAACAGTGACTAAAAATAATATAAAATCACACACACACACACACACACACACACACACACACACACACACAATGAAAACTGAAACAACTAATGAAAAATCGCTGACACGAACACTAGAAGCTGACACAAACACTAAATAAGGTACCTAAAGAAAAGCTAAACTTTGTTAACCAAAATGTGAAAGTAGGAAAATGTGATACCCAAATGTAAAACAAATAGCAAGAGAGGAATAGCTAGGCCCAACTTATAAAAATTAGGACAATATGTCAACCAAATGGGAAAAAGTTAGACCAAATACAAAAATATCTAACTCAAACTAATGAAAAGTAGGGAAACTTTGTTAACCAAAGGAAGGGAAAAACCAAGGTCAAGTAGGAAAATCTGTTACCCAAACGTCAAAAATGTCGGGCAAATACAGAAATAGTTCGTCCACACGTATATAAACTAGGAAAATTTGTTACTCAGACACAATAAAATATTGCCCAAGTAGGGAAATTTGAGAACCAAATGTGAAAAAATATCAGCCAAAGAGAGGAATATCTCGTTCCAACTTATAAAAAGAAGGAAAATTCTCAACCAAATGAGAAAAAGTTAGACCAAGTATAGTAACAGCCCAACCAAACTTATGAAAAGTAGGAAACTTTGTTAGCCAAAGCGAAAAAAAAACCTAGGTCAAGTAGGAAAATCTGTTAGCCAAATGTGAAAAAATGTCAGCCAAATACAGAAATACCTCGTCCACACTTATTAAAATTAGGAAAATTTGTTAGCCAAATAGTAAAAATATTGCCCAAGTAGGAAAACTTGATAGCCAATTCTGAAAATATCACCCAAAAAGAGGAATATCTCGGCCAGAATTATAAAAAGTAGGAGAACTATTTGCCAAATGGGAAAAAGTTAGGCCAAAGACAGTAATATCTCAACCAAATATATAAAAAAAAAAGGAAAATTGATAACCATACGGGAAATATATTGACCAACTAGGGAAATGTGTTACTCAAAGAGGAAATATAATGACCAAGTAACGAAATACATCGATCAAACTTATGAAAACTAGGAAACTTTGTTAGCCAAAGGGAAAAAAAACCTTGGTCAAGTAGGAAAATCTGTTAGCCAAATGTGAAAAATGTCGGCCAAATGCCGAAATAGTTCGGCCACACATATGCAAACAAGGAAAGGTTGTTAGCCAGATAGGAAAAGTATTAACCAAGTAAGAAAATGTGATAGCCAAAGGTGAAAAAATATCAGACAAAGAGAGAAATATCTCATCCAAACTTATAAAAAGAAGGAAAATTCTCAACCAAATGAGAAAAAGTTAGACCAAGTAACGAAATACATCGCTCAAACTTATGAAAACTAGGAAACTTTGTTAGCCAAAGAAAAAAAAAAAAAAAAAAAACCTTGTTCAAGTAGGAAAATCTGTTAGACAAATGTGAAAAATGTCGGACAAATGCAGAAATAGTTCGGTCACACATATGCAAACTAGGAAAAGTTGTTAGTCAGATAGGAAAAGTATTGGCCAAGTAGGAAAATTTGAAAGCCAAATATGAAAAAATATCACCCAAAGAGAGAAATATCTCGTCCAGACTTATAAAAAGTTTGAAAATTTGTCAACCAAATGGGGTAAAGTTAGACCAAATACAGAAACATCTTAACCACATTTATAAAAAACGAGGGGAAAATGTCGACCAAATACAGAAATAACTCAACCCAATTATAAATATGGCAACCAAACTTATGAAACGTAGGAAAATGTGTTAATCAAAAGGGGAAAATATGGTACACGTAACGAAATATCTCATCCAAACTTATAAAAAGTAGGAAAATATGTCAACCAAACGCGAACAATGTCGGCCAAATACAGAAATTTCTCAACCAAACTCATGAAAAGTAGGAACAACTTGTTACCCAAATAGGAAAAATATTGGTCAAGTAAAGAAATAGCGTGGTCAAACCTATAAAAACATACCAACATTTGTTAACACAACTTGGCCACTTGTTCTTACAAACTTGCTCGCTGGCTCAAACAATCTGTCCTCTTGCTATTACAATCGGTCGACCTATCCTATCAACTCACACACTTACCATAACAACTGTCCCTTTTCCCCAACAACGTGTCCACCGACTCTCTCATATTATCGACTCGCCCTATCAACTTACCCACTGACTCTAACAACTTCCCCACAGGGGCTCACAAAATTTCCACTTGTTATTACAAATTGTCGACAGTCCTCGCCCAAATTACCACTTACTCTTACAAACTGTC
This sequence comes from Cepaea nemoralis, assembly GCA_014155875.1. NCBI lineage: Eukaryota > Metazoa > Mollusca > Gastropoda > Stylommatophora > Helicidae > Cepaea > Cepaea nemoralis. Next base: position 427,193 of record JACEFZ010025095.1, read on the forward strand.
CCAACTGCGCGCACAAAGGTGTCCACTTGTGATTTCACGGCCTCCTCATCACATAGATAAGTAGCCCTTATAAAATACAAATGTATCCCGCAAGTCATACAGAAGTGTCCCCCATATTGTCATAAGAAAATATTTGTGTGTGTAGGTAAGTTCATGTCTTTGGCAGTTCATATTTTGTAAATTCATTTCTTCAGCATAAGATTTGTGTAAGTTCACGCCCTCAGCATAAATTTTGTTGTGTAAGTTCATGTCTTCGACAGTTCATGTTTTGCTAAGGCCTAGTTTTAGTGAAAAGGCAGAAGTCTATTGGCTAGAATTTCAACCTGAGTGGTCAATTACTAACACTGCCTGTGGACAGCTATTCTTACCCATGCGCTAAAGTTGAGAAAATGAACTTCCGTTGAATGGAAGCTACCGCAGACTTGACTTATTAAACCCCTCTGGAAGAAGTAGCGGCAGCTTAACCAAGAAAAGATCGAATTAGTTATCCCCCCCTTAGTCTGGGATTTATGAAAATATATGCTCACACAAGCGATATTACTCATGACGTCATATAAACAAAAATATAAAGGATAACAAATGAGGCAGCGCCACAATTGTTATGCTTTATATTTTTGTTTATATGTGTGTGTGTGTGTGTGTGTGTGTTATTTTTTTTTAGTCACTGTTGTATCTGTCTTTGTGTGTGTTACATTTTAACGCTTATGTCATTTTTTAAAAATTGTTTTTGTCAGTTTTCATTGTTTGGGCCGGTGCCTTATTATCCTATATGTTTATTTGAGTGAGTAATTTGAGGACTTAGTGACCATGTATTTGTCGAGCATGATGGAACGGACAGTCGATGACCTCATAAGTTGTGTACGTTAGGCTATATTCGACGCCATTTTGCCTTGTCATTCCCGTATCGTTGCTTGGCCATAATGGTCATGCACCATTGATGGACTCCGCCTGGAGAAGGGAGTTATCGATATCTCACAATGAGTCTTTTTCGCGGCACTGAAGACACTATCAATAACTTAGCGACCATGATAGAGTGGAGATTATGACGTTATCATCTCTTAAAGCTACAAAAGACATATAGTATTTCAACAACACATTACACAGCATACAACACAAACTAGTTTGAACTACATAGTACACAAGATACCACAACTTACAGTAATACATAGGACACGTTATACTGGCATAGTACAGAATTTCTACGCCACTTGTGTGGAACAAACAACACCCAAACTCTTTTGTAACTCACTCGCCCATTGGTTGAATACAAACCCACCAATCAGATTTTGTGTTAGAAAACTAGCACCCTCAACTACTATTTTCGTATATACAACTCCCACTCACGCACAGCACAGACAAGTTGGTGAGAAAACGAATGCGTAGTCATTTGAGTGCTCACAATAAACGAGGAAGGGTGTGTTTTGAAGTTGATTCAAAATAATTTCAACAGCTTTTCTAATTCATCGGAAGTTAACAATCGTGTCTGCTAAAATATATATATATCCACCTGCATGTGCGAGTACTCTTTCGATGTGTTCAACATACACAGCACTATTGTACAAGGAATTGACTAGCTTCTTATTCAAATGTATAACCAAAGACATTAAAATTATTACCCGACCGGAATTGCTGCCTTCATCTGAAAATATTTCATCTGCTATATTCACAAAGACAGTGTATGCTTCATCTGTTGAAATATTATTGTCTACAACAGAGTCAACACAACGGCTCATGTCTACGGATAAGATAGTCGAATAATATTCTCGTCTTACAAGTTGGTTCTTAGTTATATGACTGGATAACGGAAAAACAAATACTTCGGTCATTTCATCGGAGAATGTTAGCTATGCAGAAGAATACATGTACTCTCTGTAATAAAAACTTCACACGTCCTGATGGTTTGTTACGACATATTGCGACTTCTCATTATGGGGATGTTTTTAATTGTGCTTATTGTGATCGTATTTATGCCCGGAAAGATACCTTAAGGCGACACTATGAAGAGCTGAATCATGAAACAACAACTAACAATGACCAAGATGCAACTCGCAAGAGAAGAAGAGAACCGACCACAGACGAACAACCTACTGGTAAACGCCGGAAGTCAACTAACCAACAAGTATCAAATGATGGAGTGTCGTATTTTACAAACACTCAGATACCGTCAGCTAGCTTTTCGGCGGTTAACAATAACGAGTCAGTAGGTAGTCCGTTGCCGATAGTTACAGGCACTCAAACAGCATCATCTATTACCTTACTGACCGCAAATGAGGAAATATCATCACATATGAAATCGACTCAACAACAGTCAACCTCTAGTGCCTTACCGCGTGACGCACAATCAGCATCTGCATCAGCCTCATCATCATCAGCTAGTGAATGTCTTTCGCTGCGGGTTTTACCCATGGATGTTAAAAACATTTATATTGAAAATTGGAACACGCTTAGATCACACAGACGGTGTGGTCGTTATTTGTCTGAATGGACTTTTTTTAACCAACCGGATTCTCATGCCACGATTGACTGGGGTTCCCGTTTATTCCCGATCTTCAACGCCCAGACCTCTCATTTTAAAATTGTCGTCAGCCTGCATACAATATTGAGGCATCGAGAGACACAAGCCCTACGCTTCTACCATGCATGTCCGAATAATTCGTCATTGTTCCCTACACCCTTTTTAGTATCCAATAGGTCTGATTTCGAGGCGTTTGTGGCAAAAGTGAATGCTGTAGATTTGTTAAATTCAGCTGGTATAGTTAGGCCAGATACAAAATTCTGTGTTGAATCAATACCCAGTATCACGTTTTATATTTACAAGTTGGCAGAGTTCCCTGTCTGATATTGTTTAGAAACCATAACCAATGCCCTCTGATCATTTGGGTGGTACATGGAGCAAGCTTTAGAAATTGTAACCGAATAGATGTTGTCTACCAATAAAAGCCATGTGAAATGTTACCAGTTTGTATATTATTATTTTTGTTGTTATTGTTTTATGTTGTGCCTAAACCACTTGACTACCTCTTACGCCATCGCTCACTTTAACCACCGTCGTTTCACTACACGTACTTTCCCTGACAATTTAAGTGGTCACTCGACACTTGACCAGTACTTGACCATTGCTTGACCAGTATTTGAACACGTCATCTACCACTTTATCCACTACCGTTTCACTACACATACTTTCCCCGATAATTTAAGTGGTCACTCGACCACCCCTTGACCACTTGACCACCCCTTGACCACTACTTGACCACTACTTGACCACCTCTTGATCATCACCACATCACAAGACGCACTCTCCTCTATAATTTAAGTGGTCACTTGACCATGTGACCACTGCTTGACCACTACTTGACCACCACTTGACCACGTCAGCGATCGTTTTAAACACCACCATGTCACTACACGTAACTTCCTCTACAATTTAAGTGGTCACTTGACCAGTTGACCACCGCTTGACCATCGCTTGACCACCTCTTGACCACTGCTTCTCCACCTCATGATAATCACCATATCATTACAACTAGTTTCCACTAAAATTTTCCTCACTTGACCACTGCTTGACCACTGCTTGACCACTAATTTACCACCCTTTAATCATCACCATATCATTACAACTACTTTCCACTAAACTTTTCCTCACTTGACCACCACTTGACCACTGCTTGACCACTGCTTGACCACTAATTTACCACCTCACGATCATCACCATATCATTACAACTACTTTCCACTAAAATTTCGTCACTTGACCACTATTTGACCACTTGACCACTGCTTGACCACGTCATCGCACACTTTAACCACCACCACATCACTGCACGTACTTTCCCCTTTAATTTAAGTGGTTACTCCACCACATGACCACCACTTGACCACCTCTTGACCATTACTTGACCACGTCATCACACACCCTTAATTATAAGCGGTCACTTACTATGTTGTTTTTTTTTCCTTCTATATATATATTTTATTAACATTATTATATACCTTCTTTTGATCGTTTGTTTTCTTTATTGATGTTTCATGTCGTATTTTTTATGTCGTACCTATAATTACTTGACCACGCACGCCACCTATGATGAGTCACTAGACCACGTCACCTCTGATGAGTCACTTGACCCCGCCCACTTAAAATAATCATAGCAGGAGTTATCGCCCTTTGTGGAGGAAAATCGATAAATGCTAAAAATAGATTTCAAATTGCGCCACAAAATCGATAAATGGTTGATTTATATAGTCCACCACCACCACAAAAATTCGCGTGCTTTTGTACCTATACACTACTCACCTGCTCAATATTGTCCTTGGAATCGGAGTCTAGTGTTTTGACATTCCTCAAGACGTCTTGTCGGACCTAATAATTTATGAATATATATATTAGTAGCCGATAAGCTGGTGAATTTTAAATACCATGTAGTTTGTGAATCCAGGACAATAGTTATAACAATGTTACAAGCGTTAATGTCGTGAGAAACACAATTATGATCGTGTGTGTGTGTGTGTGTGTGTGTGTGTGTGTGTGTGTGTGTGTGTGTGTGTGTGAGTATGTGTGTGTGTGTGTCTGTGTGTGTGTGTGACCAAGTGAAAACGTATTCTTGAGTGTTATGGCAATCAAATCTCTTGAGCATAGCCTATGATGGGTAGCGTTGTGGTGTTCTGTTGTGATAATTTGGTGTGTCCAGTGTGTGCCGCGTGGTTACACACCCGCTTCACGCACGTGATCCGGGACTGTTTCCGGATCCGGTCAGGGATATGCACTACTGACGAGCTCAAATGAGGGCGAAACTCGAGTACAGTGCTTCCATATTGACGTGGATTGGCCTTAGGTTCATACCAGAGTGCGATCGGCGTTGCCAGTAGTGGGTTGTGCTCAATATTTAAATTTCAAATCCCGAAACAACCACATAATCAATCAAATCTCTGTTTCAACCCCAAAATAAGCCATCCCTTATTGTTCTATATGCGTCATTGTATTGAAACCAGTACCGTTGAGCAAGTTAGTTTCAGTGGAAACAGCTACTGAGCACGCCTTCACTTGGGCCATCTTCGATCCGAACAGGTAATAATGGATATGTTCCATCGAGTATTTGAAGAATTGATGGGTTGAAAAGAATTAATGGCCTAACGGTCTTCATGGAATCGAATCATAGCTCCTTCTCGTTCTGAAGAACAGTATGGCAGAACACCGAATTACAAATATACTGACTACGACTTTCAGATTTGAAGATTGTGGGAGCGAAAGATAATGTTATGGACGAGATAGAAAATATTATATACATTATGTCCACTGCAGGTCAGAATAGAAGAGATCTTTCTACACGATCTACTTTAATTGACTGCAGACACATAATATGTAAGGGATCACGATAACGTAATTTACTCATGGCAGATCATTATACTGGCACCCTGCCATCTTAACAACATATGTTGTCACATTGTGCTTCAACAGAAAGCATAATAACCTCTCCATAGCACAAAACCTGGGCTGAATCGTATAGATCATGTGTTGCCCACAAAACCTGGGCTGAATCGTATAGATCATGTGTCTGCCTAGTTTACTTAAGAGGAAAGATAACAGCAATACATCTGGAACCAGATAAGTTGCAGAATTTGCGGGATCAGGAAAGCAATGTTCTAGTTTTCCGCCTGTCGGAGCTTCACCTACCAAGACTTAGGGTCTGGGCTGCCCTGTCATGACATTTAGTTTTAATGTTGTATTTTCTCTCGCCGGGAAAAGAATTGTACCCTCCACATTATGTCAATATGTTGACAATGTGTCAATATTGACACGTTTACATCCAGAATGTGTTAATAATGACATATTTACATCCCAGAATGTGTCAATAGTGACATATTTACATCCCAGAATGTGTCAATAGTGACATATTTACATCCCAGAATGTGTCAATAGTGACATATTTACATCCCAGAATTTGTCAATAGTGACATAATTTCATCCCAGAATGTGTCAATATTGACATGTTTTACATCCAGAATGTGCCAATAGTAACATGGTTACGTTCCAGAATGAATCAATGGTGACATGTTTACATCCCAAAATGTGTCAAAAGTGATATGTTTATATCCAGAATGTGTTAATAGTGACATGTTTATATCCAGAATGTGTCAGCAGTGACATGTTTACATCCCAGAATGAGTTGATAGTGACATGTGTTACATGAATCCAGAATGTGTCAAAAGTGACATGTTTACATCCAGAATGTGTCAATAGTGACATGTTTACATCAAGAATGTTAATAGTGGCATGTTTACATTCCAGAATGAGTCAATAGTGACTTGTTTACATCCAAAATGTGTCAATAGTGACATGTTCACATCCCAGAATGAGTTAATAGGGACATATTTACATCCCAGAATGAGTCAATAGTGAAGTGCGTACATACCAGAATGAGTCAATAGTGTTATGTTTACATCCCAGAATGTGTTAATAGTGACATGTTTACATTCAAGAATGTGTTAATAGTGACACATTGACATCCAGAATTTGTCAAAAGTGACATGTTTACATCCCAGAATGAGTCAATAGTGGTATGTTTACATCCAGAATGTGTCAAAAGTGACATGTTTACACCTTAGAATGTGTCAATAATTACATGTTTACATCCCAGAATGAGTCAATAGTGACATGTTTACATCCCAGAATGTGTCAAAAGTTACATGTTTACATTACAGAATGTCTCTTTGCCAATGTGAGATTTGAGTACCGGTCTTGTGGTAACAGTAAACACATGTGTGTGGGTGTCAACTGTTAGTTCCACATTTACTATGAATAACAACGACAACTCCAACAGATTACGATTTCGACGTTTGTATAGGTTGTGCAGTCGCCTGCAAATAGATGACAGAACAATGAAAAATACAAAGACAAATCATATATATAAATGCAAATTGCAAATAAGAGGGAATCAAGTATACGCAGACGGATGAATGTAAAGTTGAACAGATACATAAGCAGACACACAGATATAGATTCCTAGGTCGGCAGTTGTATAGTTAACATATAGACAAGAAGGAAGCAAATTACGTATTTATTTAGGTAGATAAGCATTTACGAAGGAATTCAGAAGGTATGTAGATAAAGATAGAAACATGAAACTGTATAACCTAATTAATACAGCTGATGTATAACAAATGTGCAACTATATCATTAGAAATGAAACGATTGTTTCCTTGTAGCCAAGTGTTTGTATCCCAAACACAAGACCTCGAACACAAGAACCCCGAACAAAGTATGGGGCTGCTAATACCAGCTAAGAAATAGCACATTGATTATACGCGTTACATGACTGCCAGGTTCTTGCTTAGGCTCAGTTGTAAAGAACGTGACACACTCATGACGAAACATTAGTAGTAGTTATAGAAAACAAGAGCTAACGCCAGCGTCCTCACCGTTGATCACCTTTTATTTTGACGTTATCACATCACCATGTCGCCCACTCTTCCATCATCATCTCAGTCGATCGGAGGGTAGAACGGATCATATTATTGTGTGGCGACTGATGCAATAAATTCTATTCTCAGATGTCTATTGTAATCGTCTAGGGCGAAGCTATATCTTCTGTTTTCACAAACAATTTCATTTAGACAATAGTCAACTTACAACTCTGGCTGGCCATCTTGGGCACATGCACAACCGCACTTCGCTGTCAAAATTCATGGAATATAACCGCTGACACAACAGAAACCGTGTTCATTCTTGTAGCCTGACGTAGAACATAATGACTATCTTACTGGTTATACTAAGCTTGCTGTTTAGCCGTTTTTGGATGCCTGATTGCGTTTTTCCAACCTCTCTCTACAATCCCCTCAGCCTGACTGAAGTCTAGTTCTTTCTTACCCCTGAAGTCACTTCCGTCCCGTCACGTGATGTTTTGGGGTATCATACTTCCCTCGAGTAGTTTCCCTTGGTTGTGACTGTCGTTCAAACGTTAAACTATCGTCATTTTAATACGACTATTCTATTATGCCTCGCTTTCGTGGTGATAGTTTCTCATATAGAACATTACTCATCTATAGTCTATTTTTGTCAATTGTCACTTGTACCGTGTAACCCTTACTTCTGTACATGGCAATGACACAGTTAGATATTAAGCCCACAAGTTGTATTAACAACGCACACTCATCTCATCTCATCATGTTCCTCTTGTACCTTGCGGTGTCGAGGTGAAGTATAAACTTCGTGAGAGTGCCCGGTTATGGGCTTCGTATATCGACATTCCCATGGATTCTGTTATTCCCTCAGTCCAACGTTTACGTGGTCGGCCTCTTCCTCTGTTTCCATCTGGTCTGTACATCATTGCTTGTTGTGGCATGCTGTTGACTGGTAGCCTACTTGCATGGCCAAACCATTTGACTTGCTGCTTTCTAATAAAATCTAGAGCAGCTTTAACCCCTACTTTAGTCCTGATTTCTTCATTTCTGATCTTATCTCTTCTTGATACGTTGAGTATTCTTCTCAGAAACCTCATTTCTGTTGTTGTGATTTTTCTTTTCTCTTTTTCTGTCATTGTCCAGGTTTGGCATTGGTAGCAGAGAGTTGGTAGGAAGATTGTGTTGTAAAGTGCTTTCTTAGTCAGTCCGTTTATACTTCTTGGTTTTTCTACGAGCAGTATGAAGATCCCCTGCCGGCTTGCTAGTTTAGGACACTAATCTGAACAACGCACACTGAACCGGGAAAATTAACATAATATGCTATTTAAAAAAAAGTTAGCAGCATTTCCTTTACCGGAGGTCGCAGCTGATTCCACTATTTTTGACTGTTTGTGGTTTCTTGACAAGTCCATCAGTAGTTTGCCATTGTTTTCTGAACGGCTGAAACTCATCTGTTACTATTTATTAATATTATTATTATTATTATTATTATCATCATCATCATCATCATCATCATCATCATCATCATTGTCATAAGTAAAGAATGAATGTCGTAGTAGTTATTTGTTCCTCTTTACCACTTTAGTGTCGTCCCTGGAGTAAGGGGAATCAACACCCACATTTGTTTAATTCAATATCTCTATCCTGGAGATATCCAGCAGACTCCGTCCACAACACTCCCTCAATCTGAAGACACCTTCTTCTCACTCTTGCTCACTCCTGGATCATGCCCCCTCTCATTCTTCCCCAACATAACTTACGTGACAACTCTAGCTTCAACAAATAAAAACAAGAAATTTATTAAAGCAAAGAGTATATGTAGGAGAAGTGTGTGTGTATATAAGGTGTAGAATGTGTGACGTATATTCTAAATAGTATATAGACTCAGATCAGTGTTCAGGAGTATAGTCATTCTCATCACTGTGCTGAGAACACACCAGCACCATGTATTCCAGACAAGCAACCTCACCAAGGTGATGCTCCTCCGGTCACGTGAAGACTTCCTCCGTTGTCTCTTGAACCACTAGGATGCTTGGACACCCATGACAAACACTGTCTTCAAGTGTTTGTATCCCAAACACAAGACCTCGAACACAAGAACCCCGAACACAGTATGGGGCTGCTAATACCAGCTAAGAAATAGCACATTGATTACACGCGTTACATGACTGCCAGGTTCTTGCTTAGGCTCGTTGTAAAGAACGTGACACACTCATGACGAAACATTAGTAGTAGTTATAGAAAACAAGAGCAAACGCCAGCGTCCTCACCGTTGATCACCTTTTATTTTGACGTTATCACATCACCATGTCGCCCACTCTTCCATCATCATCTCAGTCGATCGGAGGGTAGACGGATCATATTATTGTGTGGCGACTGATGCAATAAATTCTATTCTCAGATGTCTATTGTAATCGTCTAGGGCGAAGCTATATCTTCTGTTTTCACAAACAATTTCATTTAGACAATAGTCAACTTACAACTCTGGCTGGCCATCTTGGGCACATGCACAACCGCACTTCGCTGTCAAAATTCATGGAATATAAACCGCTGACACAACAGAAACCGTGTTCATTCTTGTAGCCTGACGTAGAACATAATGACTATCTTACTGGTTATACTAAGCTTGCTGTTTAGCCGTTTTTGGATGCCTGATTGCGTTTTTCCAACCTCTCTCTACAATCCCCTCAGCCTGACTGAAGTCTAGTTCTTTCTTACCCCTGAAGTCACTTCCGTCCCGTCACGTGATGTTTTGGGGTATCATACTCCCTCGAGTAGTTTCCCTTGGTTGTGACTGTCGTTCAAACGTTAAACTATCGTCATTTTAATACGACTATTCTATTATGCCTCGCTTTCGTGGTGATAGTTTCTCATATAGAACATTACTCATCTATAGTCTATTTTTGTCAATTGTCACTTGTACCGTGTAACCCTTACTTCTGTACATGGCAATGACACAGTTAGATATTAAGCCCACAAGTTGTATTAACAACGCACACTCATCTCATCTCATCATGTTCCTCTTGTACCTTGCGGTGTCGAGGTGAAGTATAAACTTCGTGAGAGTGCCCGGTTATGGGCTTCGTATATCGACATTCCCATGGATTCTGTTATTCCCTCAGTCCAACGTTTACGTGGTCGGCCTCTTCCTCTGTTTCCATCTGGTCTGTACATCATTGCTTGTTGTGGCATGCTGTTGACTGGTAGCCTACTTGCATGGCCAAACCATTTGACTTGCTGCTTTCTAATAAAATCTAGAGCAGCTTTAACCCCTACTTTAGTCCTGATTTCTTCATTTCTGATCTTATCTCTTCTTGATACGTTGAGTATTCTTCTCAGAAACCTCATTTCTGTTGTTGTGATTTTTCTTTTCTCTTTTTCTGTCATTGTCCAGTTTTGGCATTGGTAGCAGAGAGTTGGTAGGAAGATTGTGTTGTAAAGTGCTTTCTTAGTCAGTCCGTTTATACTTCTTGGTTTTTCTACGAGCAGTATGAAGATCCCCTGCCGGCTTGCTAGTTTAGGACACTAATCTGAACAACGCACACTGAACCGGGAAAATTAACATAATATGCTATTTAAAAAAAAGTTAGCAGCATTTCCTTTACCGGAGGTCGCAGCTGATTCCACTATTTTTGACTGTTTGTGGTTTCTTGACAAGTCCATCAGTAGTTTGCCATTGTTTTCTGAACGGCTGAAACTCATCTGTTACTATTTATTAATATTATTATTATTATTATTATTATTATCATCATCATCATCATCATCATCATCATTGTCATAAGTAAAGAATGAATGTCGTAGTAGTTATTTGTTCCTCTTTACCACTTTAGTGTCGTCCCTGGAGTAAGGGGAATCAACACCCACATTTGTTTAATTCAATATCTCTATCCTGGAGATATCCAGCAGACTCCGTCCACAACACTCCCTCAATCTGAAGACACCTTCTTCTCACTCTTGCTCACTCCTGGATCATGCCCCCTCTCATTCTTCCCCAACATAACTTACGTGACAACTCTAGCTTCAACAAATAAAAACAAGAAATTTATTAAAGCAAAGAGTATATGTAGGAGAAGTGTGTGTGTATATAAGGTGTAGAATGTGTGACGTATATTCTAAATAGTATATAGACTCAGATCAGTGTTCAGGAGTATAGTCATTCTCATCACTGTGCTGAGAACACACCAGCACCATGTATTCCAGACAAGCAACCTCACCAAGGTGATGCTCCTCCGGTCACGTGAAGACTTCCTCCGTTGTCTCTTGAACCACTAGGATGCTTGGACACCCATGACAAACACTGTCTTCAATCTGATTCCCACTATGAATTTTCTCTGTTATTTAACTGATTGTTAATCAGAAAAAATTCTAACACTATTGTCACTTTTACTGGGGAAATCTTAATGTATCTAGTGTCACTGGTTTTAAAGATTCCCCATATTACCACCACAATCTGAATGTTCTAGGTGTTTCTATACATTTGTATGAATGTTCCTGGTATCAGTAGTGTATTTATATAATGTTCTGACTGTTCAGTGACACACCTATCACTTGCTAAACATAAATCTCATCAGCATGTCCTGCTCAGCAGAAGCCAGGTTCCCGCAAACCAACTTGGGTATAAGCCCAATGTAGCGGCCTCTCAGCAACTTCTGTCTTCAAATTCTGAGCCATCATCTTCTAAATTGTGTTCTAGCTTTACTGTTGAATATCATAGCACACATACGTGGACCTGTAAATGGAACCTGTAGAATAGAGGATACTATGGTGAGAGCAACTCAATCCTGGCCGGAATTAGGTGAGTGTAGGCCAATAGCAGCACTCAGATCTATAACAGAGATCCGATCTCTGTCATACGGCCAAATAACTCATCACATTATTTGAGACATGGCAACACCAGGAAAGAATAAAGGAACGGGTAGAAACCCAACAGAGGCCCTACTGGAAGATCCTACCGTTTCACCTTCCTCTCCTCCCTCCCAACCATCCTAAATCTCTCTAATTATTATCCCACTACATTGTCCTCAACTCCCTGAGTAATATGATATATCACACAAGCTAGTCAAAGCCACACAATAGAATACTAGTGCCGACGCTCCTATGATACTTTCTAGCACCGCACTTATAGAACATTCTATCACTAATCATAATGCATTATATCACTACACCTATAATACATTATATTACCGCACAGTACTGTACTCTATTCCTAATCATACTCTAAGTTAGATATGATTAATAGCCTACCATATGCCTATTCCGGTTGCTAATTGAAACTAGGCAATCACAGACTGGATCTATGTCCGCCGATAAATATCAACAATTTGACACCCTAGTTTCTCTCATAGAACACAACTCGGAAAACTGCACCGATCTTTCCCACTTCAGAAATCTTGATCGACTAACTCCACTTGTTTACCGCAACGCTTTTTATATTGGGCTGGAGTGACGTCACCAAAAAGTCTAGACGCTGATCCGTCCAGAATCTGGTTTCCTCCTCCTGTTCTAGACTAACTGGAGTCAATCTGCCGTCAAATTTGCTTTCATTTGGGGAAATTCTTTGTCCCGTACAACAATACTTCAGTCTCAGAGAATTCCCCACATCACAGAATCCATCCCGCGTCTGTCCAGACTTTCCGTCTAGCACTTCAAAAGCTACTACAACCTTGGCAGACGGTTGACGTTGTTATTCGTTTCTCGAACAACCCACATCATAAATATTCGCCGACCAGGGGTAGACATTTTGACGCGACGTATCTTGTTTCTCAGTTAGAAATGCCGATCGTGTGTAGACAGTTTTAACGACTTATTTTTCTCAGTCTGTACAACATCAAAGGGTCGGTTGTTTTTGCAGACTAATGTCGGGTCTTGTTTGTCATCGATCGAACATCAAGTTTATTTTCGTGACAATCATCATCATCATCATCATTATCATCATCATCATCATTATCATTATTAGTATTATCATTAACACGTTAACATGTAAAGCCGAGAGGATTGACTTTGTTGCACCGAGTTATTTACCATATGGTTCGGTCTTATAATTATTATTATTATTGATGCTGTGGTTGCTAATTTCGCGGTGAGAGTTCTTGGTATAATTTCTCAGTTAGAGTAAAGTGGACAGTTGTAGTTGAGTAACATGGAGCTTACATACCTGGGGGGTTCAAAATAAAACCTTTAAAGTGTGATAGAAATTACAATAACCATGCCGTTGTCTTGTAGCCTATCAATATTGTTGTTAAGGATGTTAAGAGTGTTAAGCACGTGTCATCATGGTGCAGACGAATACGGTGACGGCATAAGGAGAGTCTAAATATGGCCCTCCAGCTTTTGACATACACCAAAGAGGAGCAACGTTCTGTTATCCGCTTTCTGACCAGAGAAGGGGTGAAACATATAGAAATGCATTGGCGAATGAATGTCCAGTATGATGATGCATACCTGTCAGTCCAGCACGTGTATGAGTAGAGAGGAAGCTTAAAAACGGCGTGACTTCTGTGGCAGACTTGTCACGACCGTGTCAATTACACCGAGTAGTGACCCCAGAGTCGATTTTAATAAAAGACCCGAACAGGAAAACCGCCGATTGACTGTCAGTGACATTGCCGCACACCTTGACATCTGTCAAGGTTCAACACACCACATCATCCATGATGTGCTACAATAACGCAAAGTGTCTGCAAGTTAAGTGCCATGGCAGCTTACTCCAGAATTGAAACAACGACGTAGTGATGCTTGTCAAGAAATCTGGCAGTGCTTTGAAGCAGAAGGTGATGCTTTGCTATCAAGAATTGTTACCGAATATGAAACCTGGGTTCATTACCACGAGCCGGAAATGATGAGAACGAGCAAGTAATGGCGCCATCCCTCCTCAGCGAAACCAAAGAAGTTTCGCACGCAGCCATCTGCAGGAAAGGTTATGTTGACTCTCCTTTGGGATGAACGAGGGCTTAATTTTTTTTAGTTTTACATGCCTAGAGAGAAAACTGTCACCAGTGATACGTATATAGATCTTCTAAAGAATAATACTCGACACGCAATAAAATCAAAACGACGTGGACTTCCTGAGTTAAGGTTCCCTTTTGTACAATGACAATCTTCGAACCCCATACAGCCTGTGCAACGGTTGAATCCATCGAAGACCTCTACTGCCAGTGTGTACTAAATCCTCCGTACTCGTCAGACCTAGACCGAAGTGATTTCCACCTGTTTGCACAACTCAAAGAGTCATTAGGAGGAAAATATTTATCAATACGATGAAGAAGAATGGCAGGTGGTGCACGAGTGGTTACACATGTGACCAAGAGAATGTTTGTTTACATGAATCCAAGCACTTATTCGGCGTTGGAGGACTTGCATTAAACGCAGTCGTGACTACATCGAAAGAAGATACATGGTTTCCTTATTTTTTGTCTTCAGAATATATTCACACTCACACACACGCGCGCGCATGCACGCACGCACGCACGCACGCACGCATGCACGCACGCACACACACACACACACACAACATGTAAGATTTTTATTTGAAACCCACTTGTATCTACTACATCCGCATGTATGCGAATGGAGGTGCAGGCGGTCACGGAGGCTTTGAGATGGATGCAAACAATAGAACTGCAAGAGCAATAATGGTGTTGGATTTTCAATCTGTGTCGCGTAGAGATCATAAAGACAATCGTAGTTTGAGTGGATACCAAGCAGTGATACTTCTACCTTGCAGGGACTCTCATGGATTAGGGTATTGCAGGAATGCGAGGCAGCGAGCCAGCAGATTTATTAGCGGCTCTGAGTCGCCAGTAGCGGGGATATTTACAATGGTTAAGACAAACAATCTATAGACTGGCAATGAACAAATGTCGGCTGCAGATGCAATGACAGATAAAACAACATATTAAAGTTACTTATTTTGACGTGGGCATGAAAAAGAGGTGAAGAATAGGACGAGATGATTGATTGATTGATTTAGGAACCGACATCACAGCATTCGGGGCATTCCCATAAGCGCTCCGTCGCCATCCTCAGCAGCCAGCGAAGAGTTCCAACACCAATATTACCAGTAGCAATCTGATTATATGTCCGTCTCGCCTTTCCTCTGAGCGCCGAGCGTCGGCCAGATCCCCTCGTCACTCCTCGCTGTCTTCTTGCCAGACTATGGTGATCCATTTGCTCCTCCGAGGTGTACACGTGCTATCACAAGACCGCAATCACGCCTGCCTAGTCATGCGTCAATACCCCATCAAGTTTTGCGGAGCCAGCCAATCTGTCCGCTGTTATTCCCCAGCACACCAGCATGCCCCAGAGAAAGCTATTGGGACGGTCAGCATTTAAATCTCACGGTATTTGCTGCGAGAGGCGGAGAAAACTACAGATTTACCCTGTGTACTATGATGTCGATTCTTCAGTTAATCAATCAATTCGTTCTTACCGAGACTTTAGCATCGAAATCAGCTGCCGAGTCGACATTGATAACTGTTGAAATGTCCTTCATGATCCTGGCATCCTCTGTGGAAATACGTGAGCGAAAATTGTCCATATAGCATGATCTCTCTCTCTCTCTCTCTCTCTCTCTCTCTCTCTCTCTCTCTCTCTCTCTCTCTCTCTCTCTCTCTCTCTCTCGCTCTCTCTCTTTCCCTCTCTCTCCCTACCTCTCTCTCACTCTCCCTCGCTCTCTCTCTTGTTCTCCCTCGCTCTCTCTCTCCCCCTCTCTCTCTTTCGCTCTCCCTCGCTCTCCCTCTCTCTCCTTCCCTCTCTCTCTCGCTCTCTCTCTCCCCCCCCCTCTCTCTCCCCCTCTCTTTCTCTTTCTCTCTCTCTTTCTCTCTCTTCTTTCTTCCTCGCTCTCCCTCTCTCTCCCTCCCTCTCTCTCTCGCTCTCCCTCTCTCTCCCTCTCTCTCTCTCCCTCCCTCTCTCTCTTTCTCTCTCTCTCTTTCTCTCTCTCTTTCTTTCTTCCTCGCTCTCCCTCTCACTCTCCCTCCCTCCCCTTCTCTCTCTTTTCTCTTTTTCTCTTATTATCTCTTTCTCTCTCTCCATGTCGTCCTGGATAGTTTACTACAGAGAAAACGTAGCACCAATACACCTGGAACAATCAATCAATCATGTGCCATGCCGGAAAGCGTGGGCGGTCATGACTCGCCATTTCACTTGATCACCAGAGTCGTGGATCAGCTTAGTGTTCCTGTCTCGTCCATGCCATGTGGCCAAGCCATCCATGTATTGTTCTGTCGGTCTTCCTCTTGGTCTGTTTCCTTCGATCTTGCCAGTTGTTACTAAGTTCTCCAATCCATTTCTTCTCATAACATGTCCAAAACATTTCGACTGTCTACGTCTAATTTCTCTAATCAATTTACGATTGTCATTTGTCTCTTGTAGTACTTGGTCATTGGAAGACAAGCTCAAAAGCTGCCGATTCAACAAAGCAATGCTTCAACTGCCCGCCTGTCGGAGCTTCGATCCAAGACCAGTTCCCAACAAAGGCTTGTGGCAAATACTTATGGTGCTAAACACACGTTTATAGACCAGTCGGTACTAGGTGGATGTTGTGGTCAGTATCGCGCCGGCTGCATTTACTTCCCTAAATATGTTCTGGTAACTATTTTAGCCTGTGTCGATTGTAAATATACGAATCCGCCATGATGCGGAACGAACCCATCACCACCGGGTTGGCAGACGAGCATCTAGCCACTTCTCTACCACAGCTCACATAGTTTCATCAGGAGACTGTGTTTATGACACTAAGTTCAATACGATGTATTTCTGACATTACCTCTGATAGATTAATGACCTACGAGAATTCGCCACAGGCTCAACATCTAGAGTCTTACAGTAGCTAAGATATAATAGTTTTGTAGCAGGAATAATAAAGATGGTATTCAATGAGCGACGACGTTGAGACGAAGGGCTAGCGAACGCGATTCGTAATCCGGCGTGCCGCGTTGGAAATCAGCTGTTAGCGATTTTGAAGCAGACCGCCGTGATTTTCAACAATGTTGTGAACGTCGGTCATTCAGAAAGCAATGGCAACATATTGAACGTTAAGAAAGCCAAATAATGCTGGTCGTTGAATGCGACATCCTGTAAATGGGTATGCAACTTACTTAATGAGAGACCTACCATCCATCCATCATGTGCCTTACTGATAAGCGTGGGCGGTCATGTTCTGCAATCTCACTCAATCACGAGAGTCGTGGATCAGCTCCGTGTTCCTGTCTCGACCATGCCACGGGGCAAAGTCATCCAGGTATTTACTTCCCGGTCTTCCCCATGGTCTCTTCCCTTCGATCTTGCCAGTCGTCACCAAGTACTCCAATTCATTTCTTCTCAAATAGTTATGATGATGATGATGATGATGATGATGATGATGATGATGATGATGATGATGATGATGATGATGATGATGATGATGATGATGATGATGATGATGATGATGATGATGATGATGATGATGATGATGATGATGATAATTCATAACTGAGAAAGAGAATAATAATAATAATAATAATAATAATAATAATAATAATAATAATAATAATAATAATAATTCATAACGGAGAAAGACGTTTACACCGAGGCCAAGGAGATCGGCTTCTTTTCATAACTTGCCCGAAAAATGTTGATGTCTACGTCTAATGACTCTAATCAGTTTACAAACTTCATTTGTTTCTTGTACGACTTTTTCATTGGTTTTTCTGTCTGTATATGGTATTCTTTGCATTTTCCTCAGAAATCACATTTCCACAGCCATCAGCTGTTTTTCAGCTTGAGTGCTTATTGTCCTCGCTTTACATCCATACAAAAGTATATGTTCTATGTAGCACTTCAACACTCTTTTTCTCGTTTCAATTGATATCTTTTTATTGGTCAGTATGTTTTTCATCTTTCAAAAGACTACCTTCGTAATGGCAATTCTTGTTCTAATCTCTTCAAGGCATCTCCCATCAGATGTTATGACTATGCTGAGATAACTGTATCAATTCACTTGCTTAAGAATATGCCCATTTACTAGTATATCACATTGTGTTATTTCCTTCTTCCCAGTGACGACCATAATCTGTCTTCTTAATATTCAGTTCTAACCCTTGTTGTTCACTGTGTGCAACAACCGCATATACTAAATTTTGCAAGTCCTGTTCATTGTCTGCAATCAAGACTGTATCATTTGCATATCTAATGTTATTGATGTATCGTCCCCCAATGTTGATTTCTTCCATATCTTATATATAAAAGGCAATCTCCGTCTGTATGTCTGTATGTATATATGTATGTCCTTTATGCGTTCGCGAACGGTCCATCTGATTGAGATGAAATTTTCTACACGTCTTCCTCTCATTCCAGCGCTGCCAACTGTCATATTTTTTGTTCCTTCTTCCTCCTCCTCCCTCCTCCCCCTCCCTAAATACGTACGTAAATATATGATGATGATAATGAAAGAATCCCCGAACCACAACGCTAGGGAAAGCGAAGAAAATGACGTGACTACACAGAATCGTCACACGGCAATCATCATCATCATCAAGTGCCGTGCAGGCTGGCGTAGGCGTTCGTGGCTCTCTATAGATCTCGGTCTTTGGTTTTCTGGATCAACTCTGCTGATGATATTCCTCCATGCCACTGCAATATCAATAACAATTCATCTACAGTCATGTAGAAGGGAAGAACAATAAATGGAAGGACCCAAATCACAGAACCTAGACGAGTATGACTTCGGATTGGCGAACTCCCTCCTCCTCTCTTCTCCTCCTCCCTCCTCCTCCCTCTACCTCCTCCCTCCACCCTCCTCCTCTTTCCTCCTCCTCCTCTTCCTCCTCCCTCTATCTCCTCCCCCTCCTCCCTCTCCCTCCTCCTTCTCCCTCCTCCTTCTCCCTCTTCCTCTCCCCTCCTCCTCCTCTTCCACCTCCCTTTCCTTCCTCCCCTCCTCATTCTCTCTCTTCATCCCTCCTCCCTCTCCCTCCTCCTCCCTCCTCCTTCCTCCTTCTCTTTCCGCCTTCTCCCTCCTCCTCTCCCCTCCTCCTCCCTCATTCCCCTCCTCCCTCCTCCTCCCTTCTCCTCCTCCCTCCTCCTCCCTTCTCCTCCTCCCTCCTTCTCCCTCCTCCTCCTCCTCTCCCCTCCTCCTCCTACCCTCTTCCTCTTCCCCTCCCCCTCCTCACTCTCCTCCTCTTCCTCCTCCATCCTCCTCCTCCCTCTTCCTCCTCCTCCTCCCTCTTCCTCCTCCTTCCTCCTCCTCCCTCTTCTTCCTCCTCCTCCTTCCTCCTCCTCCCTCCTCCTCCTCCATCTCCCTCCTCCCTCTCCTCCTCCCTCCTCCTCCTCCCCGTCCTCCTCCTCCGTTCTTCTCCTCCCTCCTCCTCCCTCCTCCTCCTTCCTCCTCCTTCCTCCTCCTTCCTCCTCCCTCCTCCTACCTCCTCCTTCCTCCTCCTCTCTTCTCCTCCTAATCCCTCCTCCTCCCTCCTATTCCTCCCTACTCCTCCTCCCTCTTCCTCCCTCCTCTTCCCTCCTCCTCCTCTCTCCGCCTATCTCTTCCTCCCTCCCCCTCCTCCCTCCTCCTCCCTCCCCCTCCTCCCTCAACCTCCCTCCTCCACCTCCCTCTTCCTCCTCCAAGCTTCTACTCCTCCTTTTTATTCTTTTGCTGCTGCTGCTGCCGCCGCTCCATTTACCAAAGTTAATTGTTGGGGAAGATGTAAAGATCTTTCAAGTGCTCTTTCTAATGCTTTTTGTAAGTTGGTCTTCGTTTATCTAGGGTTGTTCTAACTGCAACTAATAAATGATTAGACAGACAGACAGGCAGGCAGACAGACAGACAGACAGACAGAGAGGGAGGGACAGACAGACAGACAGTCGGGAACGGGAACTTATATGACTACTTATATGAATTAAATGAGATGCTCCCCATCAGGGGCTGGGCGAAGCCGGGCAGGGTCAGACAGACAGACAGACAGATAGACAGACAGACAGATAGATATTTGGGAACGGGAACGGGAGCTTATATGACTACTTATATGAATTAAATTAGATGCTCCACACTAGGAGCTGGGCGATGCCGGGCCGGGTCAGACAGACAGACAGACAGACAGACTGACAGACAGACAGACAGACAGACAGACAGACAGACAGACAGTCGGTAACGGGAACGAGAACTTATATGACTACTTAAATGAATTAAATGAGATGCTCCCCACCAGGGACTGGGCGAAGCCGGGCCGGGTCAGCTAGACTTCTATATTTCTGAAAATATTTTCACTGTACAGGGAAACAAGATCTGGAGACGTTACACATCCCTGTCTCACACCTCTTTTAATAGGCTGATATTGACCTACATCGTTAACAATTCTGATGGTAGCTTGTTGTTTCCAATATATGTTTTTTTTAACAAGCCTAAGGTCTTTTCCATCAATTTGTAGATCTGCAAGCATCCTTATCATGCCGACATGTCTCACTTTATCAAAAGCATTTGTGTAGTCAAAAAAGGAAAGATGTATATCTTTGTATACTTCTAGAGAACGTTCAATTATTGTTCTCGGTATATAGGGGAGACTGGGGAGAAATGGACATAGGGGAGAAATGGACCACCCCCTCTCTGGCCCCTGGCTGTGATGCAATGAAAGTGAAACCATAATAAGTTTGTTTTCCACATCAAACATAGTCCGAATTTGTCATTTGCCATCGACTTCCCGCACAGGTCGTTCCCACGCAAAGTTTGAAAAATTTTCTGCACTAAAGTTTCTTTTTCCAGTTCCAGACACCATCGTAAAGCAGACGCATAGTCAGGAATCAGGACAAGGTAATTACGTTAATATCTTTATTTACTTGTTATTTAAGAGTTCATATAAAAAATATAGCATATAATATTAGATTTAAGAGACTTTATGGCTGAATAGTTTAATACATTGATGGGGGAGAAATGGACCGGTTCATTTCTCCCCATGGTTCATTTCTCCCCATAGAAGAAATTGACAAGACAGTCTGTTGTTATTAAAAGTGTTGAAGATTGCATTCGAATATCAGCATTATTGATTCTTTTTAATACTGAATCTAGACCAATAAAACTGTTAACAAATTTGATTTCAGTGATTTATTAAAGATGCACGCCATTCGTGCTATGATCAGTATTTCTTTGCAAATGATAGGCCTACCATTCTAAATGTTATATAATTCTGTCACTCTTTTGTTTCAGATGCCAAGATTGTACATCAGAAACACCAACAAGGGTCTCGTTACGGAGGAACGTATGAGAGAAGCTGTTAATGCTGTGAAAAATGGAATGAAAGTGAGGAAAGCTGCAAGGGAGTACGGCATTGCTCGCTCTACCCTCAATAACAATCTTAAAGACAGAGAAGGAAATGGTCTGCCTACTAGACTCGTACCAAATTATAGGCATAGCCTTGTTTTCACAGCTAAGCAAGAAGCTGATTTTGCTAGTTACTTGAAAGATTGTGCAAGAATGTTCCATGGACTCACAACTAAAAAGCGTTCGTATTTTGGCGTACGAGATGGCGAAAGTCAATAACATTGCACATCCTTTAACCTGGGATGAGCAAATGATGGCAGGGAATGACTGGCTTTGTGGATTTTTGCGACGGAATCCCGAGCTGACCATAAGGCAACCTGAGGCAACATCTCTGGCTAGAGCTACAGCTTTCAACAAAGCATAATATTTGCACCTTCTTCAACATTGTGAAGGAAACCATTACAAAACTAAATGTGAGTGGAGCTCAAATCTACAATTTGGATGAGTCAGGTCTGACCACTGTACAGAAAGTGCCAAAAGTAATTGCCCCACGAGGAGTGAAGCAAATAGGCCAGGTGACATCCAGAGAAAGAGGAGAACTGGTCACAATCTGTTGCATTGTGTCAGCTGCGGGTCACATTATCCCTCCAGTTTTTGTGTTTCCCAGAAAAATTTTTAAGAATTTTATGCTTGCTGGAGCACCTGAAGGTTCCCTTGGCCTTGTGAATGAATCAGGTTGGATGACCCGTGATAATTTCGTCAAAGTTATAAATCACTTCATTAAGCATTCAAGACCTTCCAAAGACTTCCCTTTGATTTTGATCTTGGACAATCACGATTCCCACATTTCATTTGAATCACTTGAACTGTGCAAGAAAAACAACATTCATGTGATCACGTTGCCACCACACACCTCATCTAAAACTCAGCCCTTGGACCGTTCAGTTTTTGGACCCATGAAGTCGGTCTACAACAATGCGTGTGATTCATGGATGATGAAAAATGTTGGGACACCACTGACAATCTATCAAGTTGCAAATCTAGGAGGCCACGCTTTTCTTAAAGCGGCAACTCCCATTAACATTCAATCAGGCTTTGCAGTGTCAGGTATTTTGCCCTTTAAAGAAGATGTTTTTACAGAAGATGATTTTATGCCTTCAGAAATAACGAACAGGCCCATCAGCAAGGACAGTGAAAATGCCACTTTAGAAAGCAATGAACAGACAGGATCAGCATCTCCACATTGTGGTACCAGCACAGATCAAACTGCACAAGAATTTCATGAAAATCAGAAAGAGTGTAATGTTGAGAACCTTGTAGATGACTTGCAGGAAATATCAGGGAGTCTTCAACATAAAGCTACTTCTTCCTTTACTTCGCCTCATGTTTTCAGAGGACTACCAAAAGCTGGTCCGCGAAAAGATTCAAATAATATGAGGAAAAGAGGAAAAACTATGCTGGCTACTTCTACGCCAGAAATGGATCGAATTAGGGAAAGAGCGGTGATGAAAGAAAAGGCAGCAAAAGTTCCACCCAAAAAGGCAAAGAGACAGCTGCTGAAAGAACTTGATGTTGATTCAGATCCAGAAACTGACATTTCGTTTTGTGATGACACAGATTCTGATGTTTCATTTGGTGAAAATGAGGAGTGTACGGTTAGCTTGACTGGTGTGCGTGAGGTTTTTGAAGGCCAGTGTGTGCTATGTGAATATGGAACAAAGAAGACTTGTGTTTACTATGTAGGAATTGTAAGGGGAGACATTGATGATGATGGTGATGTTGAGGTAGAGTTCTTGCGCAAGAGTGAGAAGGTTGCTGGTAAATTTGTTAAGCCTAAGGTAGAAGATGTCGCCAGTGTCTCAATTACATGTATTAAAGCACAGCTTACTAGATCTACAATCACTGGAACCACTTCTAGGACCAAAGATGGCTATGTCTTCAAAGAAAGTCTTGCAGGCATAAATGTTCGATAAAACTTTATATTAGATTAATATATCATATTAAACTTTTTTTACTGTCGCTTAAAATAATAAAAAAAACTGCAAATATCCTTTTAATGATTATTTATTTCTTATAGCAATATGGATGAGTTGTTGCTGCTTCTTTTTAAAAAAGGTCCATTTCTCCCCACTATGGTCCATTGCTCCCCACGTGCTGGTCCATTTCACCCCAATGGTGGTCCATTTCTCCCCATGTTCATATACATTTTTGAAATGCATTTTGTAAAGAAACATATAGAAATAGATTGCTAAATGTTTTCCCCTTTTAAAATAAATGAATGTACAACATTTTAGTCATGGTTTTGTTATGTTTCGATAAAATCTGTTCCGGTGATGAGCAAAAATTGAAAACTACAAAATTGCTGGTCCATTTCTCCCCAGTCTCCCCTACACAACATTTTCTATGCCCCTGCCTTCTACAAACCCACACTGCTCTTCTCCTATTTCAGGTTGTATTTTCTTTTTTACTCTTTGCATTATAATTGTCAGCAGAATCTTCGCGATGTGCTCATTATACTAATTGTTCGATGTTAATCACATTCCAAGGCTCCTGATTTCTTCGGGATTGCAATAAATATAGAATTACATAATTCAGGAGGTATATTTCCAGTATATTTCCAGAGAGACCTACATTGTGTGCTTACTATTTCGGTCTTTATGAGACTCTGGCACAGGCTGGTTATCACAGGGGGACACACCTAACAGCCAGGTAACCAGACTCCCACCCACACAATCACCTGCATATAGATATGTACACACACACACACACACACACACACACACACACACACATCTTCAAGTCTTCTATCATCTGCCGTAGGCATTGATGCAACTCCGCAGACCTCGGACCCTGCTGTTGCGGATCCATTCCGATGATGATATTCCTCCATGCCACCGTCCAATTCCATCCAGTATAGTTTTAATTTTCGGTATGCTCCTGCCTCTTGTACCGCTTATCTTGCCAGCTGTCACAACGTCAATGTTTTTAAATGTCACTCTTCTCATTTTATGACCACATCAGGCATATTATTGCCTTCTTTCTTTGATCTATAATGTTCTACTTTCACTAGCCTTTCTCAAGCAATTGTTTTTAGATACTCTGTAAGTCTAAATTATTCACAAAGTTTCGACTGAACGCATCTCCGTTGCTTCCCAGCTCTTCCCAGTTGCTTCGTTCCAAACAGCAACAAATTGAAGTTCCATCACATCATACAGTTAAAGAAAAGTAGATTCAATCTAAAACTACTAGAGGACGGTGGTAATGCACAGTTATGAATGTCGGAGTCTTACAGATTCTGGGGGTTATTTACCTTGCCCTCCACTTTGAATCTTTATATTTCCTATTAATCTTGCAAGAGCTTGAGCGGGATCCAGAGTTGTCAGCTGAAATACGAATGAATATATACGAAAGCTCATTAAAAACGTATCACCTGTATAACCCAAGAACAGTGTGAGATGTAAATATAAGTGTTCACAATGTTTGCCTATGTGGAATCTTTATTAATTTTCCTATGAATACATGCTGGTCATTAATTTATACATTTGATTGTTATGAAATTTATTGCATTCTGTGAAGACAAGGTAGAAAACCAAGAATGCAACCAATAAAAAATGCATTCACACTATTCAAGCTTGTCAGCAACTCCGCTTTGGACGCACAAATCTCTGAATGTAATTCCGGGGAACCAGGTCCCATTCATATGTAAGTGCAGTTCAAGCTGTTGCAGAGCTGCAGAACCTTGCCGTAGACTCCGCGTTCTAGCTCTTCCCACAAATGTTCTATAGGGGATATGTCTGGTGATAGGGCAGGCCAGTCAATCGTTACAATGTTCTGCCACTGTAGATATTGCTGCGTAATGCATGCGTTGTGCGCACGTGAGTTATCCTGCTTGAAGTCCTGCAAGTATGGATAATTTGTGAACGCAGGAGCAACCTGTGCATCCAAAACCTCATCTCGATATCTCACAGTATTAACATTTCCACGGAAGACGCAAAGAGGCAAGCTATGGTGAAAACTAACTCCTCCCTAAATCTGAATACTGATACCTCCAAATTGATTGTGCTTACAAACACAGTAATCAGCAAAACGCCCTCCACACCGTCGCCATATCCGCATATGTCCATCAGAAAAGGATAGGTTTAGTCTGCTCTCATCTGTGAATAGGACAACATTCCAATGCAGTCTAGTTCTTCTGGAATGTTACTCTGTCCATTGCAGGCGCTGCTGATAATGTCTGTGGGTCAAGTTTGGCTCAACATAAGTTTGTCTTGCAGTAAATCCTGTATATCTGAGTCTTCGTGTGACTGTCATTCGAGAAACTTGCCCACATTTACCCACTAGTGCTGCTGTTGTTTGACTTGCCAGGAGAAAAACAGGTAACTCAGTGCTTAGGTAACTCAGCACAATATGACGATCTTGGACAGGAGTATTAACTAGTGAATGGCTACTCCGAAGTCTTTCCCGGGCACTACCAGTGGTTCATTGAGATGTACAATAGTGCTTTGGAGGCAATTCATGCTTCTGGCGATAGCTCGCGAGCTCATTTCGGCCTCCAACATGCCAATGACTCGCTGGCTGTAGTTTTCAGATAGTCGTAATGGGTGTTTTTGTATCAACGGCATTTTTAACCGAGTATACAACGAGTACACATTTTCAGGGCCATTACTGTTGGAAATTGTGTTGCACGTGTAACTTTCACTGTTTTTATGTAGTCGATATATAAACCTGTGGATTGAATCATGCACTTTCGATTCTAGCAGCCATTCACCCTCTACCTCATGACAAAGACGGGGAAAATCGATTCCCACACTTTTTTCCAGCTCGTTGGTCGTTGGCATAGTTAAATTCAAAATTTTGGTGACAATCTTGTCATCTGTCTTAAGTTGGCCTCTGGTGATCGTATGCCCTAGGAAATCAATTTCTTCCATTCCCAACTCAACTTTGGTTGGCTTTACTGTAAGACCGAATAATCGTAATCTATCGAAGACATGTCGCAGTTTCTGTAAGTGTAATGTTGTCAGCAACTTGCTTGCTACAGGTCTTTCAGGACTCCCCTACTTTTGCACCGCACGAAATAAGAACTCGTGTCATTTGCAAAAGGAATGAAATTTATTTAGAGCTGGCAATTTATAAGCTCTGCGAGCGGTATGCTTCATTGACATTACACAACATGAATGTAATGAAGTGGTGAGACATGATGCTAGTAATCACAATCTAAATCTACAGCCTAATGTTTAACTATTGCCTAGAAACTTATAGCATTTGTCACGAACACGTCTACTCTCTAATCGTCTCCAGTCGGGTCTGTTCCACACGCTACACATTGCGTGGTCAAGCACGGACGCTGTCCTCTCCGTGCAGTAGCGAGTCTTGCGTGCATGGAGTCCCAAGCACGCTGGCTCGTGAACTTGAGTAACCGGGTACTTCACGATTACTCGTAAGGCCAAGCTTCCCAATGGCTTGGGGAAGCCCTCGCTCAATTGTCCTTATTGCCCCCTTGGTTGACACAAATGTGTCCCCTTGTGAAGCTATTTATAGCGCTGGTGTCTCTCCTGTCTGGTGTCTCCCTACTAGACTTGTGTTAACTCTTATTAACTCTCTAATCCCTTATTGGAGATGCTGACAGGCTCCCCTCCTCTCTGTGAAGTGTTACTCCCCTTTAACTCATGTTTGTAACACGTATGGTCACAAAGAAAAATTGGATGTCCAATTTTGTCAGATATCCAATAAGTTATAAATCTCTCGTTTGGGGATAGAACAACTCTCTTCTTCCTTTACTCACACTGTTCTATCTTTTCACTCGGCTAATTGAGTAGCCCATGTATCAGTATAGTTGGTTCTATAGATATCTTTGGGAATTGTTTTGAACAGGATCCGTTGTCTTATGACTTATGTCCTGGCTTCCGTCGTTTGACCCTATGTCTTTTGACTTTCACCCGTTGTCTTCTGTCTCGACCTGTCCTCATATTGCCCAAAATGACAACCCAAATACAAGTTAACTCTGTTATGAGTGCAACACATGAGCATAAAATGTTCATGTTCCCATTAATATCCCCTCCAACTCATATACATACATTTCCACTCTTCACCTTCTCGCTTCCGCTTGTGAAAAGCTATTTTCAATGTTACATTAAGGTGTTTAAGAAGTTATTGTGTCCCCTGAATTTAAGTTGTTGTTCTTTGAAACAAAAAGTGTGTGCAACTTTTATGTGTTTGTTTTCCTGTTTGTTTGCGTGTTTTCTGATAAACTACAGTGTACTTAACTTGCTAACGTGTGTATGCGTTAGTGTATTAAATGTGTGTATTGCTTCGAGCGCCATTAATCGGTTTATTGTGGTTACAAATGTTTGTTATTCTTATTTATGACCACAACTCCGCTTTAAGAAGCTCAAAGTATATTCCCTATCTAATCTATTAAAGTATGGCAGTAACACACATAAAAACTTGACAACACATTGGTTACACAGATGACACAGACAAGTCAAAATAAGACGTTTCCAGCGGTGAAAATATTTGCCGCTACCTTTCTCTCTCACTTTCTTTCCATGTTTACTAATTTTCACATTCTCTCCTCTCATTTATACCTCTTTCATACATCTTTCACTCGCTTTCATACTCTCGCTTTGCTAAGACATTCACTCGTTATTAAAATATGTTTCATAGCATAAAATAAATGAACATTACATGTTTACAATAAATGATTGGCTGAATTATAACAGTATTCACGCCAAATGACTGTGCGTTTTGTTTGCACGTGTCATGTCTATACAAAAATATACACGGTTGTGAGGATGGTTTGTCACCGATCCTGTAATAGTAACTAATATGATTTGGTGTGCTGTCCTAAATTATCCCGAGGGAAATAATCTAACTAATTAATTGCATTTAAGAGAATTGAGTTAACTACCTTAAAGTGTTATTTGTAAATAAGATGATGTTAATTCCTAAATGGTTGGGTTAGTTTAGAAATGATATTTTAGATAAATGAATTTATAAATGATTATGATTATGCGGTGTTAAACTAATGTAATATCTAACAATTGTATTTCTATTATTGGTGTTATATTAAATGGGTTATTCACTAAATGATGGTGATTTCTAACTACCACATGACATAAGTAAAGTTATATATGCATTTGAACATTTTGCAATTCAATTATTCATAGAAAAAATGAAGTTATGTGTACTGTTAATAAAATAATAATAATATATATATCACAGTTACATTTCTATATTTAATTACACTAACTGAAGGCCTCCTTTCAGATGAGAAGATGGAGCAAAATTCTTTGTAGACTATTCTTATAACATAGTTCATTTCGGCAAAGTCTTTTCTGCTCTCCTTCATGGATAGTGTATAAACATAGTTCCCTACTAACTTATGTAGGTTCATAGCTAACACTTCAACGTTAATATAGCTTATGTGTGTGCCAGCGCATGTTACTTCTGCGTCTGTTCGTTACTCTTCATGGCACTGTTACTTTCACACAGTTTACATGTTTGGCGATGATAACGCACTTACAGTGTATCTTAATCACCACATACGGCACTGAGTTACCTAACATTTACAGTGTCACTGTTTCTGGTGATCTGTGGTCGATCCCTTCTTGCAAATCAGGTATTTCAATTGTTGACGGTCGACTCAAAATGTCTGCAACAGTGTTCAATCTTCCCTTTAAGTGCTGGATGGTAAATGTGTAATTTTGCAGAATCAAAGCCCACCTGTAGACTCTGTTATTGTGGGGAATGCCAGACTGCATCACAGACATCGGAGAATTGTCGGTTTCGATCACAAACTGTGCTCCTGCCAAAAATCTATGAAATTTCTTAACACAATAGATCAAACTGAGGCCCTCCAATTCTGATGCTGAGTATCTGGATTCAGCAGGGCTAATCTTCCGACTTACGTACATTACTGGGTGGAACTTCCCTTCGTAGAACTGTCCTAGTACCCCAGATATGGAGATAGCACTCGCATCTGTACGTAAAAAATAGGTAAGTTTTGGATTAGGCATACGAAGGATAGGTGGAACGCTAAACAGGTATTTCAATTTTGATAATGCTCTAATTAATCCTGCATCTTGTACAGATAATTTAGCCGAAGCTTTTAAGATGTTAGAAAAAACACTGGTGTTTTCCGCCAGATTTGGAATAAATTTACTATAGTAGTTTACCAGACCCAGTAAACTCCGGACCTGTTTCTTGGTCGTTGGCATTGTCAAATTCAGAATCTTGGTGACGATTCTGTCATCTGTTCTTAATTGGCCCCTGCAGATGGTATGACCTAGGAAGTCAATTTGTTCCATGCCCAACTCTACTTTGGTCGGCTTCACTGTAAGCCCAAATACTCGCAACCTGTCGAAGACTTGTCGTAGTTTCAGTAGGTGTGATGTCCAGTCTTCCGTATGGATACATATGTCGTCTATATATGTAGAAATATTGGTCATCCCATGGAGAAGATCCCAAGTTATACAGACGAAAGTTGCTGGAGCGTTACGAAGGCAAACAGGAAGAAAGCGCTAATCATATAGACCTAAAGGAGTGGAGAAAGCTGTTAAGGGAATCGAATTTATTTCCATCGGGACCTGCCAATAACCTTTTGTGAGGTCAAGCTTACTAAATATGCGAGATGTAGACATGTCCAAGATCAAATCCTCGCATGCTGGGATTGGTTCAGCATCAATTTTCGTTATTTTGTTCAAACGGCGATAATCGACGCAGAGTCGAATAATTGAGTCCTTTTTGGCGACAAGGACAATAGGGAAAGAATACTCTGACTGAGATTTCTGAATAATTCCGCTCGACTCGAGAGATAGTAGTTCGTTGTCGAGGTTCGACCTATAGTTTAGAGGGATAGAATAAGGTCGACATTTGATTGGTGTGTTGTCAGTCAGAATAATAGAATGTTCTATTCTGTCTTTCTTTCCTGGGATGTCGGAGAAAATGTCTCTGTATTCAGTAACTAGCTCTATTATTTGTCGTCGTTGGTCGTCTGTAAGTTTAGTTTCTATCTTTATGCTGTCAATGGTCGCAGTAGTGTCTACAGTAAGGACTGGTAATTCCATCTCGTCTTCGTCTGTCTCGTTCAATACTGTTGTGGTACTAGCTGTGTGTGCTGTTACCTGGCTAAGTGTGTTTGCGTTGTCGCTGTCGTGTGTCGCCCTACCTAGTGAAGTTGTGTTGTGTACGTCTGTCATCCGATTACTTGGTGTTGGTGCATTTTGTTCGTCTGTCTGTTGTTCTTGTCCTGAGAAGTATGGTTTCAGCATGTTGACATGAAATATCTTTAATTTTCATTTTATTGATATTTCATAATCCACATCTGATATTTTAAGTTCAACGTTGAATGGCCCTTGCCAAGATGTTAGTAACAAATTACGTTTATCAGGTAGTAGAAGCAAAACCTTCTGATTTGGTTCAAGGTGTATAGTTTTAGCACCCTTATTTGTATAGTCGTGGTTTCCATTGCTCGACACCTGCTTTAGGGGTCCAGCAATATCGACCGCTACACTCTCATATGGTCTAGATGCTAATACTGACCGTTGCACTTCGACCGTAACATGCTTTCCCTTTCGTACAAGATGTTGACAAATAGTACACGAACGACAGAAAAATTTTATGTCAGAACAGAATTTAGGCCAGTAAAAGTGTGACAAAACTCTGGCTCGCATTTTATCATAGGCCAAATGTCCAGCAAACGGTGACTCATGTGCGATCTTTAGCACATTTTGTCGGTATGTTACAGGTAACACCGTCTGCTGAATTTCATGGTTATTATTTGTGTAATAACGCATGAAAATTCCGTTAAATTTTCTAAAGTACCAAGATGCATTTTTAGTCACTTTCGCTCGCTCACCCAACAATTTAAAATAAGGTGCGATTGTTTGGTCGGTGCTTTGTGCCTCGATAAATTTATGTCGAGTAGTGTTGGTATCTGCACCACTTGGTGTTAATCGTTGTAGCATTTCATTTTGTAAGTCAGTATAGTTTGTTTGTGTATCTGACCTTGTTACAGCGTTCGCCATGTGTGTATGTTTCCAGGCTCTTATGTAGTCGTTTGTACATTGTTTCAATGAATCTAGGCATCCTAAAATGAGATCCGTGCATGGATCTTGCAGGATTGCGCAAGTAAATGTGCCGGTAAGGAACGGGGTATTGATATGTGCTTTTGCCAGTGGGTATTTCTCAATGGTTCCAGAGAAAGTACGGCATTTGACAAATTCACCCGTGTAATCTTCTGGTCTAGCAAGTTCTTTCCTTAAACCCAGTAGAGTGCTTCCGCTATCAATTAAACATTGGCATGGTTGATCATTGACCAGTGCATCGTAGAACTTAAGTTTACCTCTGGAGGCACTCGCTGTGTTAGCATCTTCATTTGAACATGGTATTACGTGCCCACATTTCAATTTACCATCCGTATGAAACTGGTGGCATACGTCACATTTCTTAAAGTCTAATATATCTGTTACTACTGCTACACTCTCACATTCATTCGTTGGTAACACATTCACAAGTTCCGAATCAAGGTCACTCTCATCGTCTGTTGACGTATCGATGAGTGCTGCATTATTTGCCTTCATTCGTTGTCTACCAATACATTTATTACTATAGTAGCCATAACTGGAACAAAAGTAACATTTAACAGCACGTTGAAATGACGTTCTTCTGCTTTCTTGCTTCTTTAACACTGCTTCTAAGTGTGACGGATATGCGGGGTTTTTATCACACATAGAGTAGCTAGGATGAAAAAGACTACAATATCCACATCGAGGTGGCTTCTGATATGGTTTGTCCTTCTTACGGTAATCTTTCTGATTGTAAGATCTATCAGGTACTTTGTTTGCAAAAGCAGTGATTTCTGTATCATGTGTTGTAGATTTAAATATGTCCCGATTAGATGAAAAATATGCTGACCCCCGTTTTTCTAATTGCTGAATGGATTCAATATCCGACTGTTGTAGAAACTTCGCAAAAGGGGTAGGGACGGTAGATATCACCTTGTCCATTACCATTAGATCTTCTAATTTTTCATAGTTGCTACCCACTTTCGCCGCTCTAGTCCACTTTTTAAATGTGCTCTGCACGTTAGAGATGTAGTCTAAGAAGGTTTCAGTTGCTTTTGGCTTAATTTGGGAGAACTGAATTTGGTACCCAGTGGCGTCTAAAAGAAAGTGTTGCATTATCCTATCGTGAATGTACTGATAATTGTTCCTTAGCTCTGTAGGTATGGATTCTATTACTTTTAACGGCTCCCCACTGAGGTTTCTCATGTAGATCATTGCCCAGTCATCCAAAGGTATTTTCTGAGTCTTTAGTTGGAATTCTATGTTCTCAGTCCATGAGCTAATTGAATCCCCTATACTGTATGGTTTGATAAGGCCTTTATACTTACTAAATTTGTTCTGTTCTTCTTGGCTTTTTTGTTTGCTAGAGGCTATCTGTATGTTAGAATCTACCTTCATTTCCTTCATCTTTAATTTAGTCTCTGAGTCTACTTGTATCTGCTTTTGTTTGGTGGCATGATCTAAGTCTAACTGTTTCTGTTTGGTAGCCTCTTTCTCCTCTTTCTTTCATTTCTTTTTGATGCTGCCTTTCTAATGCTCTTTCATCTCTGTCAAGAGCAGCTTTTCTTTCTGCTTCTTCTTTATATTTTTGATCTACCCATTTCTCTAGTTTTTCTCCAGTATGGCCCATTTGCTTGCCTGCCTGGATACAATCATTTAATGACGCCATTTTGTGGCTTTATGTTAGTTCAAAAATGATATCACAGTAATATTCACACAATGGTTTGTAATAATGTGTTAGTAAATATACATCTTTACTGAAAAAGAAGATGCATGATTAATTTAGAGCATACCAACATATTCTGAAAATATACTCATCTAATTCTTTGGAAAATACGGTTCTTGGGATGTTCCACCGCTGTCTTCCACACTCACAAAATGATTGACTTGATAACACCATGGGTGCTTCTGTTTAGTAGAGCATCAAAAATTAGACACACGCATATGTTGTAAATACAAATTTATCTTTCATGCGAATGATGAATGAAAAAATTTGATAGATAATGATAAATGGTGTTAACGAATGAATGATATGATCGTCTGGATGATTGTCATGAATCGTAAGATGATTCGTTGTATGACAGTCGATGTCGTCTTGTCTTCACTTTCTGACTAGTTTGGTATAACTTCGTTCTAGGCTTCAGTTCAGTAGCTATTCTATTTACTGAATACAACGAATGGTGACATTGATGGCTGTATCACACAAAATGAAATGTACACGATGGTTAGCTTGATAATATTTACTGATGATTGTATACATTTTCATTAATTTCCGTAGAATACCACACTTTCAAATAATTTTCGTAGAATTTCACAATTTATATTTACTTTTGCTTCATTGTGGTTCAAGCTCCACAAATGGTATGATCGTAATAATTCACAAGAGAAAATTATTTCTGCCATATATGCAAACAAATTTACATTACTTTCAAATATTTTAACACAGCAATGATGTTGAATCGTTCTTGTTGAAACTGGTTCAGAACTTTCTGATACCAATAGCCTGATTCCAGTTGTCTGTTGGCGTTTGTTCAGTGGCTTCTGACACCAATTGTCTGTTGACGTTGGTTCAGTGGCTTCTGACACCAATTGACTGCTGGCGTTGGTTCAGTGGCTTCTGACACCAATTGTCTGTTGACGTTGGTTCAGTGGCTTCTGACACCAATTGGGGTCCTGCCTGTCAGCAACTTGCTTGCTACAGGTCTTTCAGGACTCCCCTACGTTTGCACCGCACGAAATAACAACTCGTGTCATTTGCAAAAGGAATGCAATTTATTTAGAGCTGGCAATTTATAAGCTCTGCGAGCGGTATGCTTCATTGACATTACACAACATGAATGTAATGACGTGGTGAGAATTGATGCTAGTAATCACAATCTAAATCTACAGCCTAATGTTTAACTATTGCCTAGAAACTTATAGCATTTGTCAAGAACACGTCTACTCTCTAATCGTCTCCAGTCGGGTCTGTTCCACACGCTACACATTGCGTGGTCAAGCACGGACGCTGTCCCCTCCGTGCAGTAGCGAGTCTTGCGTGCATGGAGTCCCAAGCACGCTGGCTCATGAAATTGAGTAACCGGGTACTTCACGGTTACTCGTAAGGCCAAGCTTCCCAATGGCGTGGGGAAGCCCTCGCTCGATTTTCCTTATTGCCCCCTTGGTTGACACAAATGTGTCCCCTTGTGAAGCTATTTAGAGCGCTGGTGTCTCTCCTGTCTGGTGTCTCCCTACTAGACTTGTGTTAACTCTTATTAACTCTCTAAACCCTTATTGGAGATGCTGACAAATGTCCAGTCTGCAGTATGAATACAAATGTCATCAATATACGTCGCTGTATTCGTAACTCCATGTAAAATGTCCCTAGTGAGTCGGACAAAAGTGGCTGGAGCATTACGAAGGCCAAAAGGAAGGAATCGCCACTCATACAGACCTAGAGGTGTTGAGAATACTGTTAAAGAGATAGACAATGGGTGCATCGGGACTTGCCAGTATCCCTTCGTTAGGTCAAGTTTAGAAAAGATACGTGATGTTGACATATCAAGAATGAGATCCTCACATGATGGGATAGGCTCTGCATCGACCTTGGTCACGTTATTTAACCGGCGATAATCAACACAGAGGCGGATCGTAGAGTCCTTTTTCTTCACAAGGACGATAGGAAAAGAGTATTCTGACTGTGACGTTTGGATTATTCCACTCGACTCAAGATTTAGAAGTTCCTTATCGAGACTTTCCTGTAATTTAATGGGATGGAATAAGGTCGGCATTTGATAGGGGTGTTATCAGTCAGAATAATGGAGTGTTGTATTCTGTCCGTCCTACCTGGGATGTCGGTAAAAATGTCCCTGTATTCTGTTACTAGCTCTATGATTTGTCGTCGTTGCTCGTCTGTGAGTTTCGGTTCTAACCGTATGCTATCAATTGTCCCAGTCGTGTCTACTGTCAGGACTGGTAATTCTATCTCATCGTCATCTGTCTGATTAAGTACTGTAGTTGTACTACCTGTGTGTACTGTTTCCTGACTAGGTGTGTTTGCGATGTCGTTGTCATCTGTCGCCCTACCTAGTGTAGTTGCGTTATGTACGTCTGTCGTCCGGTTGCTTGGTGTTCGTGCATTCTGTTCGCCTGTCGTCAGTCCTTGTCGTGAGAAATAAGGCTTCAGCATGTTGATATGAAATATCTTTAATTTTCGGTTTATCGATATTTCATAATCGACATCTGATATCTTTCGTACCACTTTGAATGGCCCTTGCCATGATGTTAATAATAAGTTACGTTTATCTGGTAGTAAAATTAGCACCTCTTGATTGGGTTCAAGGTGTAGGGTTTTGGCATCCGTATTGGCATAATCAAGGTAAATCTGGCCTTTTCTCTCCAAAGATGATTTGGCTATTACACACGCCTTCATAATTTTATCGCATGTCTCTGTTACCATCTCGTACAGTGTTACTGAGGTTGGACT
Organism: Cepaea nemoralis; assembly: GCA_014155875.1. Taxonomy (NCBI): domain Eukaryota; kingdom Metazoa; phylum Mollusca; class Gastropoda; order Stylommatophora; family Helicidae; genus Cepaea; species Cepaea nemoralis. The sequence continues at coordinate 463,334 of JACEFZ010025095.1, forward strand.
CTATTATGCTAGTAACTAGCTAATGGTAAATCGTTAGGGGTCCACGAGGGTTCGCCCCATAAACTAACTCAAAAGGTGAGAAACCTGTACTTGAGTGCGGAATTTCTCGATAGGCAAACAGCACCGTTGGTAATAGAGTGTCCCAATCAGATGGGTTCTCTGCTGTTACCTTTGCCAGCATGTGTTTTAGATCCCTGTTAATCTTTTCTATGATTCCGTTGCTGGCAGGGTGGTAGGGAGTACTGAAATGTTGCTTAATTCCTAAAAATTTTGTTAAGGCTTGCATAGCAGCCGAAATAAACTGAGTTCCTCGGTCGGATAAAATGGTTCGAGGAAAACCAAATCGACAAAATAGATGTAAAAATACATTTGCTACATCTTTGGAGGTAATGTATTTTAGTGGCACCGTTTCGATCCACATTGTACAAAGATCCACGAGGGTTAGTATGAACCGGTTTCCTTTGCTCGACACCTGATTCAGGGGTCCAACACTATCCACCGCTACACTTTCGAATGGTCTAGAGGCGAATATTGAACGTTGGACCTCGGCTGTTACATGCTTTCCCTTTCTCACTAAATGTTAACAAATAGTACATGATCGACAGAAAGATTTAATATCGTTGCAAAACTTAGGCCAATAGAAATGTGATAGAATTATGGCTCTCGTTTTGTCATAAGCCAAATTTCCAGCTAACGGTGAATCATGCGCAATCTTTAGCACATTTTGTCGGTGTTTTAAAGGTAACACCGTCTGCTGAATTTCATGGTTATTGGTGGTATAATAACGCATGAGAATTCCATTATGCATTTTGAAATACCAAGATGCATTTTTAGTTACTTTCGCTCGCTCACCTAACAATTTAAAATAAGGTGCAATGGTTTGATCGGTGCGTTGTGCCTCAATAAACTCTTGTCGAGTGGTATTGTCACTAGCACCGTTAGGTGTTAATAAATGTAACATTTCATTTTGAAGGTCAATATAATGTGTTTGGGTCTCTGACCTAGTTACAGCGTTAGCCGTGTTTGTTTGTTTCCAGGCTAATATTTCGTCATCAGTACAGTGTTTTAATGATGGTAAGCAACCCAAAATAAGGTCCGTACAGGGATTATGCAAAATCGCGCACGTAAATGTGCCGGAAAGGAACGGGGTGTTTATACGGACTTTTGCCAGCGGGTATTTCTCAATGTTACCAGAAAAAGTGCGGCATTTAACAAACTCGCCCGTATAATCCTCTGAGTTAACTAGTTCTCTCCTTACCCCGAGTAAAGTACTACCGCTATCAAGTAAACATTGGCATGGTTGTTCGTTGACCAGTGCATCGTGGAACTTTAAATTACCTCTGGAGGCTAAAGCTGAATTAGCATCTTCGTTGGAAAATGGTACAACATGACCACATTTGAGTTTACCGTCCGCATGAAACTGGTGACAAGTGTCACATTTATCAAAGTCTAAAATATCATTAACTACAGCCACACTCTCACACTCATTGAATGGTAATACATTTTCGAGCTCAGAATCAATTTCACTATCAATGTCAGATGATGTATCTATGAGCAAAGCATTGCTGGCCTTCATTTTTTGCCTGCCCAAACATCGGGACGAATAATGTCCATAAGATGAACAGAAGAAATATTTAACTGCACGTTTGTATGAGTTCCGTTTGTTTTCCTGATTTTTCATCATCATTTTAAGATGTGCAGGGTATGATGGACTTTTATCACACATCGAGTATTGCGGATGGAATAATTCACAGTATACACACTGTGGTGGCTTTTGGTATGGTTTATCTTTCTTCTGATACCCTTTTTGGTTGAAAGATCTGCTTGGTTGGTTCTTAGCGAAAGCAGTAATTTCAGTATCATGTATTGATGATTTAAATATATCGCGATTCGAAGAAAAAATAAGCTGAACCACGTTTTTCAAGTTGTTCAAGCGATTCAATGTCTGCTTGTTGAAGGAACTTAGCAAAGGGTGTATGAACTGTGGATATTACTTTATCCATCACCATTAAGTCCTGTAATCTATCAAAGTTCTTCCCTACTTTTGCCGACTTAAGCCATTTACTGAATACACTCTGAACATTTGATACATAGTCTAAAAACGTTTCGTGTGGCTTTGGTTTGATCTGTGAGTACTGGATCTGATATCCAGGAGCATCGATTAGAAAATGCTGCATGATCCTATCATTGATATATTGGTAGTTATTTCTTAGTTCTGTTGGTATAGACTCAATAACTTTTAAGGGCTCACCGGAAAGATTTCTCATATAAATCATGGCCCAATCTTCTAATGGTATTTTCTGAGTTTTGAGCTGGAACTCTATATTCTCAGTCCATGCTGAGATTGAATCCTCTTGACTGAAGGGCTTGATTATCCCTTTATATTTGGAAAATTTATTTTGCTCTTCCTGACTTTTCTGTTTAGTGGAGGCTATTTGGATGTTTGAGTCAACTTCCATCTCTTTCATTTTTAACTTTGTTTGAGAGTCTGCTTCTATTTGCTTTTGCTTTGTGGCGTCATCTAACTCTATTTGCTTTTGCTTTGTGGCGTCATCTAGCTCTATTTGCTTTTGCTTTATTTCTAACTCTTTCAGTTTAGTAGCCTGCTCTAATTCTAACTGTTTTTGTTTGGTGGCTTGATCTAATTCTAATTGTTTTTGTTTGGTGGCTTCTTCTAACTCTCTCATCTCTTTCTGATGCTGTCTTTCTAATGCTCTTTCGTCTCTCTCTAGAGCAGCTTTTCTTTCTGTTTCTTCTCTGTATTTCTGTTCTGCCCATTTTTCTAATTTCTCTCCAGTGTGGCCTAGTTCTTTGCCAGCCTGGATGCAATCACTTAATGATGACATTATATGGCTTTATATTCTTACACAATTAATATCAATACAATTTTACAGTTAATAAGTGTTAGATATTTACAATCTTCAATGAAAAAGAAGATGCATCGTTAACTGTGGTAATCAAAATTAGAGAAAAATATACTCATCTAATCTGCTGAAAAATACGGCACTCGGGATGTTCCACCGCTGTCTTTCGTACACACAATTGATAGACTTGCTTTTACAACTGATGACTCTGTTTTATAGAGCATCAACAGTTTAGAAAAAAGCATGTGATGTACAATACATGGTTGTTATCAATATAAACAATACAATTTATACGGTTGGTAATTTACAAATGTGATATAAATATGATGAATGATGTAAATGGTATGAATGGTATGATCGTAAGAATGAATCGTCAAATGAAAGTCAATGTCGTCTTGTCTTCACTTTCTATCGTCTCTGACTGAGCTGCGCTGTATGACCTTTGACTTCTGATTTATTTCCCTTGTGCAGAAAGAATTTGCTTTTACACAAGTAAGTAAGTGAATGTGATGAATGTTGACATTATGCATGTATTACAAGAAATATTCTACAAATGATAGTTAACTTCGTAATTTCGATACATGTTTGTAATCTATACACAATCACAGTTTATATTTTATACATTTCCATTAAATGAATTCACAAATAACATTTTAGTTGAATTTCCAAATGTATGTGGGAAAATGGTAGTTTAAAGTGCTTGAAGGTGATTCAAGCCCCACCTTCTGACACCAAATCGGATCCTGCCTGTCAACAACTCAAATGCGACAGGCTTACAAGGATTCCCTTCTTTTGTACCACACGAAAATGACAACTCGTACGTCGTACAAAAGGATACAATTTATTTGGAGCTGATAGTACATGAGCTCCGCGAGCGGATAACCACATCGGTAGTACACATCATGGTATGTTATAGAGATGTAATGAAAAGATGATGTTGATGGCAATAACTATTGAAGCTAAGCTTAAGTCCTAACTATTGTTACTGTCCTTCTTAGCAACAAAGTATTCACAGCGGATACACAGTCCGTCTATTACGCCGTCGAGTCCCTGTCTGACCAAGCTCTGTGGCGTGTTCAGCCACGAGCGGTTGACTCTTCGTGCACCAGCTGGTTTGCGTGCTTAGAGTTCCAGCACGCAGTTAGTAGCTAGTCACCTGGTTAGAATAACCAGTGTTCCATAGGCACTTCTCGTGATGCGGGTTTCCCAGTCTTTTGGGTAACCCCAGCTCACGTCTACTCAATGACCTCTTTGTTGACACGAATGTGTCCAGTTAGAGAACTATTTATAGTTCTCACTCGTGCTTGTGTCCCTTCTGTCTGGTTTCCTAGATCGCTATGTTATATTTCTCTTATCTAGCTCTATTTCTATGTTTCTTAGCTCTTAGCTCTTCCGCAGCTCTTTGACCGCACACTATGACCACGAGCAGCATGACGATGGAGGTGATGGCAGTTACACAGGCTTTCCCATGGCTAGAATCACAGCATTATACCAACGTGTGTGTACTAAGTGATTCAATGAGCATGATTCGGAAGGTCGAAGCTAGATCTGTACGTAGACAGTGGACAGAGTCGCTGAGGAAGTCTGTTGTCCGTAAAGTCACCTTCATCGTCGTCCCGGGACATGCGGGAGTTGAGGGAAATGAACGAGCTGATAAACTGGCTGGCTCTGCACCCCCTGTAGATGGCCAGCCCATGGATCGTGCTGATGTTATTAACGTCCTTAAAGACATGTCGAGAGCAGAAGACTTTAACGTCAGTGAATCCACATCACTGTCCAGTATGAAAGACTTGGGAGTAAGAATCGGCACGGCCAGACGCGAGAGGTACATTGGGAAAACAAGGCGCCTCGTCAACCAACACAGAACTGGCACTATTAGCCACCGGACGCTGATGCATATGCTGGGGGGAAGATCTGAGCACCTATGGACCTGTCCGGAGTGCAATGAAGATACAACAACTGATAACTGATTTCTTTTCACAGGAAAGGAGGAGAAGACGAGGAAATGGTGTGAGAAGAAGGCATATAAATAGGAGGGCAGGCGCCAAGAGAACAAGACGAAAAGTGGAGAGACTAGGTTTCAACCATGTAAGAGTGGGATACTGGAACTGTCGTAGTGCCAGGCAGAGGGGTCCTGTATTGGAGAGGCTTATATATGATTTTGATCTCCTCATGCTCCAGGAGCTAAATACAGACAAATACCACTGCCCTGGGTACGCCAGTTATATAAACCCTACTGGGCAGAAGAGACATGGGCAAGGTCTGCTGGTGAAGGAAGGAGTGAAGCATGTAGTACTTGACTTGAGCCAGTGGAATCACAGTGCAAGAGAAGTCCAGGGTATACAAATGGAGATTGGTGGCTTAAGTTGGAACATCATAAATGTATATGCTACAGTGGACTGTTTTGTCAGAAACGAACACTGGGACTGGCTTAAGGAATTGGAGGAATTACCAGGTGATAGGCTACTCATATGTGGAGACTTCAATGCGAGGAGTAGAGATTGGGACAGTAGTGGAGAAAACCGATAGGGAATTGCCCTTGCGGATGCCATGGTGAACTCCAATGTGGTCTGCATAAATGATGGTAGGCCGACCAGAGTGGCAATGAGGCCTGGTGATGCAGACACAGCTATTGACTTGGCACTTGTCTCCCAGTCATCAGTCCTTGATGTAAAGTGGACTGTTTTGAATGAACACGGGAGTGATCACTTGCCATGCTCAGTCCTGATCTCTAAAACCAGGAAAGTTAAGGCTGGGAGAGCGCGCAAGACCTTCCGGTATGAGTGGACCCCGATAGCCTTCTTGGACGCCTCAGACATGGAGCTTGCTACAGGAATGTTAAAACTCCTTTTTTGCAGCCCCCATGGTGGACTCCAGAAGTAGACCAGGCTTGGAAAGCAAAAAGAGCTGCAGTGAAGCAGCTAAGGAAATTGCGACAGACACCCCGAAGCTCACGAGAGGAAGTGGACACCGCGGAAAATGTCGAGAAAGAAAAGGTGGAGGTTTACAAGCAGTGTGCTGCAGAGGCCAAAAATGCAAAATGGGAATGTTTCATGAAGGAGATTGGAGGTGATAAAACACTGCAAAAATTCTGGAAACTGCACAGACAGATGCAAAGAAAAGATCGGCCTATGACATTGGGAACAATTTGTAGAGATGATGGTGTGCGCTTGACAACAGACAAAGAGAAATGGGAGTCGTTTTTCCAAAGATTTTTAGAGCAGACCAATCATAATGATGCGGACACCAGGGATGCAGTTAGAGAGGAATTTTCTGGCATCATGAAGAATATGCATTATGAAGACATCATACGGGTTGAAGATGTTAAACATATTTTGAAAAAGGCAGAAGACACGGCACCAGGGCCCGATGGGGTTAGGTATGGCCACATGAAGGCTTTGAGCGATGCAGACCTGAAGGAGATGACCGACTGCTTTAACCAGAGCATTAGGACAGCATCAGTACCGCAGGATTGGGTGCACAGCTATCTCATCCCTCTCCCAAAACCATTCAAGGATCATTCAAAGCTTAGTGGCTTTAGGATCATCACCCTTCAAAATACATTTGGGAAGGTTCTAGAGAAGATAGTCGCTGTCAAGCTGCAAGAGTTCTTGGAAAAAGGGAAGCTTCTTCCAAGAGGCCTGGGGAGCTACAGGCCAGGAAATGAGACCTGGTCAAATGCTGCCACTTTTGCTTTAGATGTTTATGAGGGGTTCCAGAGTAGCAGGAAACGATGGCAGCAGCGCTTGATCTAGAGGATGCATACAATAGAGTTCGATATGATATTTTGATGACCGTACTGATGGAGATGGGGGTCAATCCCTTGTTGGTTAATTGGATAGCAGCTGTCCTACATTCTCGTCGGGTTGCTTTCCGTCTGGGTGCATGGACCTCAGAGCCACATATTTTAACCCCGGGACTGCCACAGGGATCAGCAATCTCACCGGTGCTCTTTAATGTGTATACGAGCAAGATTGCAAACCTAGAAGCACCAGGGGTTGGAAGGATACTAACATTTGCAGATGATATTCTTGCATATAGGCAGGGGAGAGATAGGGAGCAAACAGCCCAGGAGCTACAGGCGACAGTAGACAAAGTGATTGACTGGTGCACTGAAATGAGTGCTGTCATCCACCCAGAAAAGGCAGCTGTTTTGTGGTGCTCTCTGGACAACAGGATTGTGAGAGCTGAATTTTCAAGCATCACGATAGATGGTAGAAGCGTCAACAGAGAGAACAAACTGAAGTATCTGGGAATCACTTTTGACAGGAGCCTGTCCTTCAAGGACCATGTGGAGACGGTTGTGACAAGATCTCAAAAGGGACTCAATGCACTTAAAACTATGGCTGCAATGGACACAGAGCAGAGAATGCTTTTCACACTATACCAGCACTTGATCCTCTCAGTGATTGATTATGGACTAGGACTGCTCACTGTTTCAAAGAGTCAGCTGGTGAAATTAGAGCGCATACAGAACGAAGCTATGCGAGTCATTCTGGGATGCACCAGAGACACCCCAGTTGTGTGTATGCGTTACATCCTCTTTTTGCCGACTGTTGCAGGTAGGCTCAAGGTGATGCAGGCGAAGGCATACCTCAGAGTAGCTGCAGACACAGACCACCCACTGCATGAGGCGCTGGACGCCGTTAAGGGTCAGCGACTGATAAGAGGGAAATCATGGATGGCTCAGGCGGAGGATACGATCAGACAGGTGTGCCCCTTGGAGAACATTAGGAGAGGAGAGGAGTGGGTCAGAGTGCCAGCGGAGCAGTCAGACTTGTGCAGAGTTATAATCACATTGAGCCGGGAGTGCAGGGAGTGGCCAGCAGGGGCCACGGAAGTGGAAATCCAGCAACTAATTCAGGATAATGCTCGCTCGGGTGATGTGATTATCTACACAGATGGGTCGGTGTTGAGAGGTAGGAGAAGTGCCTGGGGGTTCTTAGCAAAAGCTAATGGTCGACGTTTGGTGCAGGAGAGCCTGGCATATGATACCACAACATCTAGCTTAAGAATGGAGGTGGAGGCGGTCAGTGCAGCTTTCCGCTGGATGGAGAATACGATACACACACACATCGTGATTGTAACTTACTCAGAAAGCAGGCTTCGTGCAGAGTGGCTTGCTTCGCTTCGGAAGTCACGGGTGACAAGCATCCTCTGGATCTTTTCACCGGGGCATGCTGGTGTGCTGGGGAATGAACAGGCGGACAGATTGGCTGGCTCTGCAAAACCTGGTGGCATGACAAAGCAGTCGTGGTTGCGGCCCTGTGGGAGCACGTATACACCTCGGAGGAGCAAATGGATCACCATGGTCTGGCAAGAATGCGACAGCGAGGGGTGACGAGGGGATCTGGCCGACGATCGACGTTCAGAGGAAACATATGGTTCAGAGGGACATATAATCAGACTGCTACTGATGCTATTAGTGTTGGAACTCTTCGCTGGCTGCTGAGGATGGGGACGGAGCGCTTATGGGAATGCCCCGAATGCTGTGATGTCGGTTCCTAAATCAATCAATCAATCAGTCAATCAATCAATCATTTTCAAATGGAACGTAACTGAGCGTGCATTCGGGACTTCCCGCTGTTGGTGCATTTAAGTTTGTAGGATCGGAAGTTTCACATTACTACTGAACGATCATTGTGACAAGGGCATCATTGACTCACTCAAGGTAATTTACATTTTGATTATAATATTAGTATTTATTATGTGCTGCGGCTAAGTTTTTTGTATTCCAGGTGGGTATGTGGCCTCCTATGTATGCCACCCAAGGTATTCTATTTACAAATATATTTTACAACGGCCAGGCGAGCCTTCTTTTTTGTGGTTAAAATATCACCTGCATCATTTCTATTTCCCAATCCAAATTTTCCTAAAAAGTGTCTCTCATAAAAATCTTCAATTTCGTCCTCCTCTGCTGTTGAAGTAGGTGCATATATCTGTATGAGAATTGTGTTTTTTGGACGGCCTTTAAGTCTAATAGTGAGCATTCTATCACTAACTGAATTATATCCCATTAAAGTTTTTGCAGTTGTCTTATCTAAACAAAATGCCACTCCACTCTGGCCACCGACATCTCTACCAGAATAAATGAAAATACCTCTATTTTCAGTTGTAAAATGTCCCTTGCCGCTCCAGCGATGTTCACTAATTCCTAAAATTTGAATACATACATACATACATACATACATACATACATACATACATACATACATACATACATACATACATACATACATACATACATACATACATACATACATACATACATACATACATACATACATACATACATGCTGAAAG
>JACEFZ010025095.1:482500-532903 GCA_014155875.1 Cepaea nemoralis
TAAGCGACCTTTTTTTTTAAATATGATATTCTCATAGTAACAAATGAAGAGAATCAACCACTGTTTATTGCCTTCATCGACCTCGCATATTCTCTTTCTCTTCAGGAGGACCCTGAGCCAGAAGAAGGTGGTGAGCCAGAAGAAGGTGGTGAGCCAGAACAAGGTGGATCCGGAGCCAGTTGGTTTCCCAGACTATGCTGAATGTTTTTTTTTTTTGACATACAACGTTCTGCGGCCTGTTAAATCCATTTCGTTGTATTTCAGGCTTTGTATTTTATTTTTTAGAGACTGGACAGCTTCGCTTGTCAGTTTGCTTGTTTTAATTATTTAATAGTTTGAAATATGGACTCATATTCTTTGCTTTTAATGATGATGATGATGATGATGATGATGATGGTGGTGATGGTGGTGATGGTGGTGATGGTGGTGATGGTGGTGATGGTGGTGATGGTGGTGATGGTGGTGATGGTGGTGGTGGTGGTGATGGTGATGATGGTGATGATGGTGATGATGGTGATGATGGTGATGGTGGTGATGGTGGTGATGGTGGTGGTGGTGGTGGTGGTGGTGGTGGTGGTGGTGGTGGTGGTGGTGGTGGTGGTGGTGGTGATGATGATGATGATGATGATGATGATGATGATGATGATGATGATGAGATCTCAGACTCCTGTATACACACGTTACATTTAACATCTACAACACAAAATCATTCAAGCATTTCAAAAACGCTTACACCTTGTTCTGATTACACTGCGACTGTGCTCACATGTTTCTTTGTTGATGCTATACCAGCTGTTGGCTGCATACCTCCAAGCGCTGGTTTTCATACAATGGCATGCGTACCAGTCGCTCAGAAAGCAGTGGCAACTACTGAACGTAAACTTGCCAAAACATAACTAACAGCTGGGTTTACTGTGCGTCCTGTAAAGGATATGCAACAAATTTTACTCTTGTTCAACTCCTCTGGGTTATACTATGGATATATAGTAGATATAGTTATTAAATATATTGGATGCGAATTCGAATTTTTTAAAATTGATTTGGGATCACAAGTCGACCCTACCTAAAATGTGTACCGGAGTAAGTTTTTTTTTTAAATACAGGCGGTCGTAGTGATACTGACCATATGTTGCCGATTGGTCTAAACAGGGGCAAACAGAAAATCCTAACCTGCACAGTTCGCGGCCACTGCACTAGCCAGGCGGCCTTAATTCCTCAGGTTCAATATACCACTGCCCTACACTGCAAGGTACTTTAGGCAGCAGATGACAGACAGTCTAAACAGTTATGGGTCTAACACTATAAGCCCAACGCCATTTGAAGCGTAAAAGGTTCCTTTACCGTACTTATAGTGAATTTTCATTGTTTATTTCTGACACTTTCGCAGTTTATATTGTGTAAATGATATAGCCATAACTTTCAGACGCTTGTGATATTTATATTGTGCTATCCATCTTTATTACTGTCAGTAAACTTTTTTTCAGTTTTTCAGTTAAATGTTAGTTGCATATCTTTTACAGGAAAAAAAAAAGGAAAAGTAAATACCACACCGTGAAGAATAACCATAACTCGGAACAATTGTAACATCTCATAGACGGTGCCTATTTTATTGCAATGAATTGTAAGTTTATGTTTTGTTAACCTGACATGTCTTGTTGGACTATTCAACAGTTTGTATGCATGCGTTCTTGTCAAGGCTTGATTGCTCATTTAGATTTACCTGTGGGCACGACTTAATCATATGCACAAGTAGGATGTCCTAGAAATTGCTTAGTTAAGAGTTATAAAGTTAAATGTATATTCCTTACATGACGTCGCAGTCAACACCAGCATTTTTTTGCTGTTGTGATCTCTTGGTTTGTTTATGTTCAGTAGTTTGCCATTGCTTTCTGAACGACAGACACCAATACCATTTCACAAACAACAAACGAAAGGCGGTCTGCTGTCAAATCGCCCGCAGCTGTCTTTCTAACGTTGGTATGTGAGATTACGACTCCGTCCGTAACGTCTACGCCACGGAGCAGGCTTAGAGTGGTCAGTCTCATTATGAAGATTTTCCTCACCACCTCCCTCAGTGAGTTAATCACCCAAACTCGAGAAGTGGCCGGTTCGCTTGACATCACAAGTAACAAACTGGGTGAGCGAGGGCTGGTTACGAGTTCCAATGTCGTTAGCAGGGCCAAGTGTTTTGTCAAATAAGGTGTATTCACTTTGTTGGACAGTTTGTGTATGGTCACCCAGCCGAGCGATTGATTTGGATCAGATCAAAGTGTAGTATCCATGTAGATTTATTTATTTGCACTTGATCAAGCCAGGGCGCAGAGTAGGTAATCCAAACTGACAAATACGAATTCCTAACCACTGATCACTAACACTGGCAGACAGGCCTTGGTGGGTGACAATGGGCCAAATGGTACATACTGTCACTATGACGCCTTTAAAAACCATTTCTCTCCAATAATTCCCTTGGGTTTCTTGTGCCTGAGACAGCTAAGGTTTGTCTATACTGAGTAGCTCAATAAGCAACATCAACAGACTAGGCTTTAGTGTCTACACTGAGCTAATCATTAAGTATGGCCTGCAAAACTGAACCATGAGGTTTTAGAAACCCTGGGAATGAAAAGAGAGTTGATGAAAGAAATAAAAAAGAGGCAAGTGAAATATTTCGACCACATTAAAAGACAAACACTAATAAACACTGTACTGGAGGTCAAGGCGAGCAGACAACGATACAAGTGTGAAGATAACATCAAGAGATGGCGAAGCATCAATCTGACAGAATGTACAGTTAGGGTGAGAGACAAACAGTGTTGGAGATTCATTTCAGACAACCTTCACTGTGGAGACGGCACCTGATTTATTTAAAACTGGCCACTTCATCACATGTTCACGGCGGGACATGTGGGCGGAGGTTGAGGTTCATGAATTAACTAAACAGGCTCCACGTCGAAATAGTTACGGACTCAGTTCGTAATCCCACATACATGCGTTCGAGACACAGCTGCGGGCGATTTGGCAGCTGACCGCCCTACGTTGGGTTTTTACGAAATGATATGGGTGCCGGTCGTTCAGAAAGCAAACAACGGGTAAACTACTGAACGTTAGCTTGCCAAGAGATCATTCATTCATTCATTCAGTAGCATGTCCTTTCCAGAACCTAGCTCCCATAACAACCTTCCGGAAAACCTATCGATCACAAGCAAGAAGTCCCGCGTCCGATACAGCCATCTGGAGATTATCCGCCACATCCTGCATCCATCTTCTGTTTGGCCGTCCTCTTCCTCTCTTCCCATGCATATACCCCTCCATTATTGTTCTCTTCAAACTCTCATGACGTTTCAAGTGACCAAAATATATCAATTTTCTTTGTTTTATCGTGTTTAATAGCCAACCCTCTTCAACATTCAACTCTTGAAGTATGGATGCATTTGTTCTTTTCTGTACCCAAGATATTCTCAGAACCAGTCTATAACATTTATATTCAAAGGCATTTATGCTGTTCAGCTTGTTTAGTAAGTGTCCAGGTCTCACACGCGTATGTTGCAATGGGAAAGATGCATGCTCTTAAAAATCTAATTTTTGTAGTTCTATCTGTCCCACTCCATATTTTATTCAGTTGTTTTAGTCTTTGAAGAGCAATTGATAGTCGTGGTTTAATTTCTTTCATTGTGTCACCATAGTTGGTAATCAATGATACAAGATATTCGAAATTTTCGACCATCTCCAATTATTCCTCATTAACATATATTTCTTTCTCCATAGTGGTTTTATCTGTATGCATTATCTTTGTTTTTTCTGTGTTAAGATATATGTTCTGATGGTCACTATTTCTTTGGGTTAAGGTTATTAGGTTTCCTATACCATTCTGCTGGTGTTGACTGCGACGTCCTGTAAAGGATATGCAACTTCTATTTGTCTGGATTGACCACTGTGACTAATGGATTGCGCAGATGTAATACATGTAAACAGTCAGGGTGTCAGAGACCAAGATAAGGACAGTACTGACAGGACAGTAGACAGGTAAGACAGCAGGCTACAGGGACTGTAGGTTAGGCTGGTATGTACTAGTACTAAGCTGTTGACAAACAACACGGTGTTACGGGCAGGTGAGCCTGTAATTGAGGACAGCCCGAGACCAACGTACCAGGCCATGTCAGGCGTGGAGTATGGGGACATAGGGACCCGTGATGCGAGAGACAGCCCGAACTCAGGCAGGCGAAGTTCTATTGACCGAGACAGACGTACGATAGTGGTAGAGAGCGTGATGCTGTGTACTGGTAGTTAGCAACCTTGTGAGCTCGACTGAGAGAGAGAAAAGTGCTTGCTAAGTATATGAGTCATGTACGCGACGGTGAATGTGTGCCGAGTATGCATAGCATTGTTTACTGGTGTGTTGAAGTATTTGATTCCATGTCCATTACGACATTTGTTGTTAGTCAGTGAATGAATCACCCAAATAAACGAGAAGTAGATTGTGAGCTTTACTAAAACACGACTACAAGAGACAAATTGGACGTTGCGGCCAAAGCCTTCGTCAGCACAGGACAAACAAATACAAACCAACACAAGACTACATGAAACACACTATGACAATATTAAACTATTAAACTAATTAAAATTGAATGTACTCATCTGAATACTGTGTCCTAGCTTGGAAGGTCTGACACACGTAGGGCGCCAGTGGATCAATAGACCGGATGTATGGTACACGGGTCAAAGGTCAAGCGGGAAGGGAGTGGGGTGGAGATGCGCCCATGTGTGCGGAAAAGTGAAATTAGAGACCGGCAAAGATGTTACGGACGCAGATGACAATTAGCAATTATCGTTAAGCGCTCGAAACACCGCTGTGGAAACCTATATAGTGTTAGTACACACAGAGAGGCATGAGTGGCGGTCGTTCAGAAAATGATGGCAAAACACCGAACGTAAATCCGCCAAGAGAGTTGACTGTGATGTCATACAAAGGATCTGCACGTACCCAGATGGTGGACTGTAAGCTAGGGGTGGGAGGGGTGGGGTGGGAAGTTAAATGAAGCTGTGTTGGACATTAAGGCCGTGAGTGTGCCCAACTGGAAGATGAGACGGTGTTCCAATGTCTTCCGATCCCGTTCGTGGGATGCGCATGATTTGATGGCCGTGACCTGTATGTCGGCTACGCCATGGTGGTCAGGACTGTTGAAATGTATGGATACTGGTTTCTGGGCGCCGCTGGTGATGTCAGAAAGATGTTGTCGAAATCTGTCCCCAAGACGTAATCCTGTCTCACCGACATATCTCATGTCGCAACGTGTGCAGGTAATCGCATAGATGACGTTGCGACTGATGCATGAGAAACCCTCACGTATGTGGAAGGTCGTCTTAGGGAATGTCAGACTCTGGGTTTGAAGTACGTATGGACAGGTCTTGCAAACCGATCGAAGACACGCCACCGTGCCAGGAAGAGACTGGTGAGGTTGGGGTAGTCTGCTATGGACCAGCACATCTCTGAGGTTACGATCCCGCTTATATGCCACTAGAGGAGCCTCTGAGAAGACATCACGTGTGGTCGATTCCGCCCGGAGAATGGATAGATGTTTAAAAAGGATATTCTTGGCAGCAATATTGTGGGGATGATAAGTAAGTGAGAGGACAGGTCTATTGTTTCGTGGTTTCGGCCTGGAGGAGAGAGCATCAGTGCGACTGATAGACTGGCAGCAGTGAAGAGCTGTAGATAGAACATTATCAGGATAGCCACGAAGGCGAAAGAAATCAAGCATCTCGTGGGCTTTTTGATGGAAGTCGTTGTTATCCTGGCAAAGTCGTCGGAGACGTAACAGTTGGGAGAAAGGAATAGAACGTTTGCACGAGGGAGGGTGGGAGGAGGTATAGAGAAGGAATGAGTGCGAGTTACCATTGTTGTTAGTCAGGAATGGCTTTTGACGGAGCAAACTGATCCATGTGGGATTTTGCTCACGCATATTATTTTATCAAATAAAAGTTCCAGTGTGGACCAAAGTGTGAGCCCGTGTCGGCGTGAGTTTTGTGCGTGCAAGTATAAGCTTAAATCTGTTGTAGACCTAACGTCGAACGAGCTACTAGAGATAGGTTTATGCCACAGGGACACTTGTACACGCAATAATCCGCACTGGGTATATGGTGATGCACCCACATTTGTATAGAACATGCACTCGCTGGGTGCTGTGATCAGTATCACGTTAGCCACCTTCACTTCCCAAAACATTTCCTTGTAACCATTTTAAACCGGGTTGACCTGAGAGCCCAGGTAACATTATATTCGAGTCCGTCCGGATGCGAATTGAACCCTTGACCACAGGAAGGGCAAGCGAACGTCTAGCCACTATGCCACCGTGGCTCCCGGCCTAGTCAGTGGCCTGATAAAATTAGGTAGGTCGGCGTTTATTTGGATATAATCCAACGGTAGTGTCGAGAATGTTAGAACAGGAGGTATGGATCTGCAGAAATGGAATGGTTGTAGCAGAAACAGAACAGTCAGTTACCACACAACTGGTAGAGTGAGCCGTTCAGCACCACTGGAAATGCTTAGGAGACTGGTGCACCAATTTATTTGTCCGGAGTTTACTGGTAACAGAGTTTATCAATAAGTTTATCAGTAACCTCGTCTTCTTTTTTTTTTTTTCTTCTTCTTCTTCTTCTTCTTCTTCTTCTTCTTCTTCTTCTTCTTCTTCTTCTTCTTCTTCTTCTTCTTCTTCTTCTTCTTCTTCTTCTTCTTCTTCTTCTTCTTCTTCTTCTTCTTCTTACACCTTCAGCTTGAACCTTCACACGTCAACATGAATATTTATATATTATCATCATCAAGTGTCATGCCGGCTGGCGAAGGCGTTCATGACTTTCCACAGATCTCGGTCTTTGGATTTCTGGATCACTCTGCTGATGATATGCCTCCATGCTACCCTCTCAATCCATCCAACATCATTACTCTTGGTCTGCCTCTGCCTCTCTTCCCCTCGATCTTTCCAGTTGTTACCATGTTCTCCAATACCTCTCTTCTCATCACATGACTAAAGAAAGCTGTTTGTCTCTTTCTTATTATTGTATATAGGGTTCTAGTTTCATTAGTCATTTTCAGGCAGTCGTAGCCGAGAGGCTAGAACGCCGGACTCTCATTCGGAAGGCCCGGGTTCGATCCCTCGGTAAGGTGTCGGATATTTTTCTGTCGGGGGCAAAAAGAAAATCCTAACCTGCACAGTTCGCGGCGACTGCACTAGCCAGGCGGCCTTTATTCCTCAGGCTCAAAGACCCCTCTGCCATACACCGCAAAGTACTATATTGGCAGTAAATGACAGTTTAAATGACAGTTGTTAAACACTGTTTAGTTTAGTTTAGCTTAGTCTAGTCGATGGATCAACATCACGGCACACGGGTGTAACCCATAAGTGCTCCGTTCTCCTCCTAACCCAAACCTCAGTCTGGAGAAACTCAACTCAGTGACACATTATATATATATATATATATATATATATATATATATATATATATATATATATATATATATATATATATATATATGTGTGTGTGTGTGTGTGTGTGTGTGTGTGTGTGTGTGTGTGTGTGTGTGTGTGTGTGTGTATGCCGGCCCCCTGTCCGAGGGATTAGCAGCTTTCTCCGTTAATCCTGAATACTCTCGTGGTTGACGTGAGCGCACGAGAATTAGAAGTGGTTCGAGTCGCGCCAGTGACTTCTGAGAGTATGGAGCCGGTCGCTCAGAAAGTCGTGGCGTGCTGGTGAGCGTAATCTAGCCTAGGAATCAACATACAGCTGAAAGATGCTGGTGTGGACCGCAATATCCTGAAACAGGATGGAAACGCTGGGGGAAAAAAAATTATAATTGCTGCTGTAAACAGTAAAATACTTTTCAGAATAACCAATCGGTACAGCAGGCTATCATTCTACGGCATTCATATATGCTGAGTATCTACACAATATTCACTTAAAGTTCATTCTTGGTGGCTGGCAAGCGATGACATTAGGCTGCCATTCTTTTGCCAACTGCGAAAACCTTCGTGCATGCAGTGCGTTTGACGTAAACGCCCATCGCGGATTCTTAACATTGAATCAATGTACATCCTGTCAAATGATTCTAGAGGACTATAGGTCATTTTAGCAATTTATTCGCCACTGCAAAACGTGAATAATTCTTCACAGCTGAAATTACTGACACATCTTTCTTCTGTCAACTCCCTGACCTGACTGGTTCAGAAAAACCACTAGGCCTGTGATCTTCGCTGTTATGATCACGTGATACACAATCTATTTGTGTCGTTTACCTTGATTCATCATCACTGTCTCCTCAAGGTCTGACTTCGCTCGATTTAATAGTGCGTGTCAGTTAACTGTTGTTCCTTCAATCACTCTCGCTTTTCCTTTATTGCTATTATACCGTAAACCTTCTATTAATACATAGACCTACTACTGTAACCCCTCTATTGCAACATGGCAGTATCCCTCCCCCCCATTTTTGAAAATAGCGCAACCATTTTCATAGTCTATTTGGTTTCTTATTCCTATGACATGTGGCAATATTACCAGTTTTTAGTCATTTCATAAATACATTCTATATTCATCTATTCCTACATGCATATTATCTATTTGTGATAATATGGTATTCCATTAACCACTACAAAAATCAATGAAAAAATATTCTTATTTATATCGGACACGCGCTTCTATCTACAAACCTTGTACACGTCGTGTAGCCACAGCCTATGGAAGGGCTGGGCTAACTATCCTATAAGTTTCTTAAGGTCCAGTGGCATCCCCATAGTAGTTCCTCATTTGTCCTATAGACAAGCATCCCCAAACCTACCAAAGCCATTACGCCCGAATGAGTGTACGTGTGTGATTAACAGGTACTATTACCCTCTTTATTATTATTTTTGTTTGGTATGTGAAATGTCTCCATATTATGCATATGACTTGTTCCTCTGCTGTCTTTGCCAACTTGTCATTTCAGGTTACCGTTAGACTTTTCTTTGCTTCATCTGTTTGATAGGTGAGGTCTGCTGCCTTAGTAGATATTTATCGTGTGTACTTCCGGGCTTGCTTGTAGTGTTCATATCCTTAGCTATGAATGTCTATGACCTGTGATTGTTTACTTCTTCTTCGTAATTCTGTATGTAGTTCCTTCTAATTATAGACCAATGTTCCTTATGTTGACAAGGTGTTAGTGTGTGTTCTTACTATAATAATATATACATGTATGTTACCTCAAAATTTATAACACTATGTTATAGTATCAACAATATAACTAGATACTACCATGCAATAATATTTTTCATTGCCATTTGTTTCTTCCCCATTGTTGCTTCATTTTCTTCGTGTGGATACCATTGTAGCTAACTCTGACTTGTGTCTCTCTGTATTAGTCTTCAGTTCTTTTATGAAGTCAGTATCTTTACTGTTGTTCTGCTATTACAAAAAGAGATTGCTTATTAATCTTCCCTTAGCAATACACAATCAAAATGCACGTAACGTTCATCTGTATGAAAAGCTTATCCTATAAACTAATACAACAGGAAAATTTTGTTATCATCACTCTAACATCATTGTAGCATGTGTGATGATATTTTTACAAGTACAATTCACAAAGATATGTTTACAAGTGAACTTCAAAGCAAAAAAAAAAAAATCAGAATAATTTGCCACAGAATCAATGTGATATATGTGATGCTATGTTTGCATTAGTACTATGTCATACATTTCCTCATTCTCTCACTCTTTCATTCCATTGTGACCTAGTAATTGTGGTTGATATTGTTCTTATGTGTTGTCATTTAATTAAAAGTAGACAGTGATGTTATGTGTCTTGTTGTTTTAAAATACAACAGGTTTCTCTCAGTTGCTTCTGTTTTGTTTTTATGTTGAATATTTGTGAAATTATCGATGCTTATTATTATACCTTTATATTTTATTAACATTCATTCTATGATGTATCGATGGTAAATGAATAGGTTCCTAAATTTTATATTGGATGCTTGAATGATATGATTATTTCAATGATGGTATGATAAATGATTAAGGATCTATACATTACATATATGTTTTCATGATATGATGGTATGATCACGATTGGTGGAATATTAAAGATATATGATTTATAAAGTAATTTTAATAATGAATGGAAATGAAATTACTAAACTAAATTTCAGTAGGTGTTGCTGATCCTATCTGTTTACCCAGTACCGTTAGTATATGCTGGTGTCGTTTGATAGCTCGTCAACGCTTCTTCGGTAGACACTCAGGTTGTGGGCCCAAAATTCATTCCTTTCCAGCTTCATTTTTTGGATCTACTGTGGTGCTTACATGGTTCAGATACTCTCACATTCGTCTTCTGGTAATTTATAAATTGAAAAAGTATGTACATATCTTAATTAACTTAAATTAATTAACATAAATTTGTTAAATTGAATGCTGAAATTTGTAAACATTTTATACGTCAGCTCAGAAGTTTAAGTAATACTTGGATAACTGTATTTCCACTTTCACATTTATGTACTATGAGTACAACAGTCTTGAATTGTTTAACTACTGTACGATACAGTCTACCTAGAAAAGTGGTTCTCAACCGGTGGAGAATTACTCCCCCCCCCCCCACCCCAGGGGGGGGGGGGGGATTTTAGGGTTTCCAGTTGGGGGGGGGGGCCCTTAAAATTATTTCAAGATCGCGTTAATACAAGAACCGATTACTTGATATTGTTTTTCCCTTTATGCTTTACGGTTCTGTGCGTCTCACCCTTCTAAAATTCATTTTATAAAGTACGTAGACCCACAAATCACGTTTATGTGGACGTGTCGACTTGTTTTAGTATGTGTAGGGGCCGGGGCGGTATTTTTAGGTAGAAAATACGAAAAAAGGGGGAATAACGTTTTGAAACATATATATATATATATATATATATATATATATATATATATATATATATATATATATATATATATATATATATATATATATATATATATATATATATATATATATATATATAATTTTAGGTAGGAAATACGAAAGTGGGGGGTGAAGTTCTGAGAATATGGTGAAGGGGGCACGGGCCAAAAAAGGTTGAGAACTACTGACCTAGAAGATCTGCTAGGTTAGTGTCCTTATTAGGTATGTGACATATATCAAAGTCTGAAATTGCATGGGAACTTGTCTCAGTCTGCAAAATAAAATCTTTTAAAATGTCAGGCAGTTTGAGGATAGGTTGACTACTAAAAATTGTTTAATTTGTTGACTTGAAGAATGGTATAGCCTTCAGTTGTGTGCATTCTGCATGCAATGCATGTAGTGGTGAGCTTAGTCTGATATATCTCAAGCAGAGACAAGTTAAGCAGACGAGGTTAGTAGAGACAAGTATACATTATTTTCTGTAATGCCATTTCTATTCACCTAAGCAGTTTGTAAACTATTTCTTGGTTTGTGAGCAGATGTTTGTAACAGCCTTATGGGAATGAGCCAGAATTTATTTTATTCGCATCATAATTTTTTCTTTGTAATATTCTTATGATGTCCCACTGCTATTGTCCTGTGGCATCGATATCTTGTTTCTTAAAATTAAGTGTGCATTTGGATCGTGCTGGGACTTTTAACTGGATTTCTGTAATCCCAGTTCCTTTATCTGCAGTTTTTTTTTTCTCTCTTCGGACTAGCGTATGGCTCTCCAATATCGTTTCCAGTTTGTTAATTTAACTTTTTGTATTCGTCTGTCTAGTTTAGTTCAGTTTAGTTTAGTCGACGGATCAACATCACGGCACACGGTTGTAACCCATAAGTGCTCCGTTCTCCTCCTAACTCAAATCTGAGTCTGGAGAAACTCAGCTCAGTGTACGAACTCCGTAGCACCGGCGAGGATCCTGAAATACTTTGGTTAGATTTTTAACTCGAAATTTTGCCCGGGCAGCGCCGTTAGGCTACACATTTTCGATTTCCAACTGCCAAGGGATTTTTTACGTGCGCAACAATACACACGGCGTCCGATCTCACCACCCAGAGACCAGGGGAAATTTTATTACTAGAAGTCCACGTGAAAAAATCCCGGTCCTCACCGGGGCTTGAACCCCCAGCACTCAATGCGGACACCATACCTTGAGACCACGTAGCCCTCTTCTGGAGGTTCCACCACAGATCGTATGTCTATTTCTGCTGTTGATACACCTGTATCCTTCCATATTTTTATTGCGGAGTCCGGATTGGTATAGCGAACGTTTTGTCTTTTTGGTGGGGTTTTGTTCTGCCAACCTGATTCCGTATAGTTGACGGTAAAGTGGTCAAGCCATTTAACTCGGGCTCCAAAGGTTGTGGGATCGATTCCGATCCGAGTCCTTCGGTTCACGAGTTAAATTTTTCGGAGACTCCTGTGGGTCGTCGCTAGAGCTACGGAGTTCGTGCTTTGTGCGACGCTTTCCGCGCTGCGGAAAGAGACCGAGCTAAATGGGATAAAACCCTGTGCAATGAAGTCGAATCTGTCGACTTTTAAGCGACTTTTGTTTGACACCATCCGTTTGTCGTATCTTTACTTTCTTCTTTGACCTTGGCAACTTGGGTACTCTCTCATCTTCCTAGGAAGGTGAAGAAGCTATATCATATGAACATGGAAAATAATTTTCTGCAGAACATGCGAACAGAATTGGATCATTTTCTGACCTTGTATTCTTACCTTTGTGAAGTTCATCCTCTAAGTATGGTGCAAAGAATTGTTTCTTCATTGCTGTGCTTTCGCTAAATGATGAACTTAGCCGACTAAAATTTGGAATTCCAAATGTTACTTCCTCTTCTTCTTCCTTACTTAAGTTATCTTTCAGGGGTAATGAATCCCACTCAATATTCCTATCTGTCAACCATCTAGGTAGGTTACTTATGTCGGTATTGTATTCATGATTAGTTAATAAGTATTTGTGAGTTGTTACTGTGTCTAAAACTTGCTTTTCCTGTGATAATCCATTATGACACGGTCTATATAGTTGAATATAAGTCTATTAATGAGTCTAAGTCGTCATCTGGTATTTAAATCTTTTTTTGTCTTCTGTTGGGAAAACTAGTTATGCACAACTTGCCTCTTCTACTTTAATGTTTTGTTTCTCTCATTTCTCTATTCCTTGGCTGCTACACTCTTTTAAATCTGGGATGATACCTACTATTAATTATGTTGTCGGTTGTGGTAATACTACAGCTGTTACCCGTCCTTGATAATGCGGGCAGTTGATGTCAGTCCCCGTCACCTTATGTAGTTCTAATGCTCCACTAAATGTCTTGCATGTCACTTTCTCATCTGTATAATCTTCGCCTTTAACCAATTTTCGGTCAACCCCAATAACTGAAGTCCCTGTGTCTCTTATCATTCTAACTGTTGGTCCGTTAACTAGTGCTAATCGTATGTCTAAGTTTCCGTCAGTCGTGTAAGCAGAATTAGTTTCTTGTATGTAACCCTTGCTACTACCCTCCTCATAACTGTAATTTCTGTCCGTTGCTATGTTAACTGCGTTCGTCTCTTCATATTTATCAGGTTCACTGCTAGTGAATATGTATGCTGCATTGGCTCCTTTCCATGTCTTCCTAATTTTACAATCTTTTGAAGTGTGCTCGTAGCTGTTACAAACGAAGCATTTAAGACTTTTCTTATAGAAAGCGTACTTACTGACTTTCTTTGATGTTAACTTCTTAACATAAGCATCATAGTCATGGTTTCTGTCACACATTTCAAGGGAACCATGGTGCAATTTACAATGAGGGCCTTGCATTAGGTAACCTTTTCTGTCTCCTCTTTGTGTGTTGCCCCTCATAGTGTGGTCCTCTCTCTCTCTCTCTCTCTCTCTCTCTCTCTATATATATATATATATATATATATATATATATATATATATATGTGTGTGTGTGTGTGTGTGTGTGTGTGTGTGTGTGTGTGTGTGTGTGTGTGTGTGTGTGTGTCAAAGTCTCACATGGAGTCGGTAGGGACATAAAGATAGGAGGTAATTATAGACGGGATATAACCCCAGTAGAAGGGAACTAAATCGACCCACTCGAATGCTCGAACAATCTAGAGCCTTCGAGAAGGATAGGTCAGTTCGTCTACAGCTCCGTGGACACAGGTGGACCCGCCTGCCGCGTGCCAGGACCTGTTCCATGAGAAGCTCGAGGAGAGTTACAGCCCCTGTAAGATCGAGACACGTTAGAGGGCAGACGGCGACTGGACATCGAAGAAGCAACAGGGCTTAGCTTAAGGGGGGCTTGATAGATAGAACTAAGTGTATTTAAGGATTGTTAATTTTGTTAGAATTGCTGTGATGATTAAGTGTATGATGACTTTGTTATAAACTCCTGTGACAGTGTAGTTCGAGTAACTGGCCGTGAAAACCATTCCTCGCCAGCTTACTGTGAATAAATTATATCAGATAGTATCAGAATGGAGTTTGTTGCCTGTATGAACCCGAGTTTCATTTCCCTAGATCTCTAGGACGTTGACAGGCTATTTGGGGGCTAAGCCAGGTTTTGGCAAGCTCAAGCTTCACTTTCCCGAGAGCTCTTGGTTTTGCCAAGTAAAATATATCTACATTCATACATGACAAAGTCTAAACTTTGCAGCTACTATTGTATCATCTATTCATAAGCTATCGTATTCCCTCTAGAAAGCTACTTAAAAACCATGTTTATAAAATTTAACATTGACATGACTGGACAATTACTGTGACAAAACACTAATCCTTTTCGTTTCAACAACATATTGTTCCGCGAAGAGTTGTGGGTATTTAAACTATTCTCCAGCAGTGGTACAGAACCGGAAAACCAAACATCTCTACAGCAAAGATCCCTGTAAACAAGATAAGTCCCATTTCATGCTTATTGAATCCCTAAACGATACTCACCATTTTTTATTGATGTAACATTTTTCTATGCATTGCTATTTATGACATATACATAAATTTCATGACCATTTGAATTTATTCTATAGAAAGTTTGAATGTAAACATTAAGGGACATAACCAATTTTTGTACACCCAAACTATTTCCACAGGGATTTAATTTCTATAAATGTAACATTAGCTAAAGTTACAAGATGTCAACACTAGAACAGTGCATTGAATTAGGAATTAAATTAGGTTAAACTGCCGATAAACTTTCAGAATGGGCGCAAAAGACGCATTCAGACAACATAGCAAGGGAAGATAGGGCCGCAGAAAGAGAACAAAAACGACTGCAGCTTGAAGCAGAAGACAAAAAGATGCAAAGAGAGGCTGAAGAGAAAAAGATGCAGATGGAAGCAGAAAAGAAAAAGATGCAAAGAGAGGCTGAAGAGAAAAAGATGCAGATGGAAGCAGAAGAGAAAAATATGCAAAGAGAGGCTGAAGAGAAGAAGATGCAGATGGAAGCAGAAGACAAAAAGATGCAAAGAGAAGCAGAACAGATGCAAAGAGAGGCTGAAGAGAAAAAGATACAAATAGAAGCAGAAAATAAAAAGATGCAAATCGAAGCTGCTAGTAAACAAGCTCAATTAGACGCTGAGAATAAAAAGTTAGAATTAGAGACACAATTAAAATTGAAACAAATGGAAATTTATTCCAACTTGGAAATTTCGGTAAATAAATTAAGGAGTAAGGAAGAGGAACAAATATACAACGAATATAAAGGCTTAGTCAAACCTTTTTGTTCCGGAGATTCAATAAGTGCATATTTAGAGAACTTCGAGTGTTTATTGGCATATCATACCATCTCAAAAGTCGATTGGGCAGTTATTCTTATGAGAAACTTAGCATTAGAGCCCTTAAAGGTGATCGAAACAATTCCACAAGACATGAGGAAAGATTATGACTATTTGAAACAAAGAATATTACAACATTTTTCACTAGGCACAGCAGGTTATCAATTGCAGTTTTCAAAATTAGCACCATCACCTAACCAAACGTTCATAGACTACGCGTCTACAGTCCAAGATATTTGTACAAAATGGATAACCTCAGCAAAAACAAATAACAGCTATGACAAACTAATAGAGCTAATAATAATTGACAAGATTATGAATACAATACCCACTCCTTTCTCTAAATTTCTGAGGCAAAGTGATTGTAAGACTATTCAAGAAGTCGAAAGTAAAGGTAGTGCGTATTTCACAGCGAACCGTGATATTTTTCATTTAAATGTGAGCCATAATGAAACAGCAGCTGTCACAAACACCAAATATTCAAAACCAGGTGAGAATAGATTCAAACAACGCTCTAAATTTACCAAATCAGTCCTGTGTCAATATTGCCATTTGACTCACGAACAGTACGCAATATGTGATAAATCACCCACATACCCACATCACCTTCAAATGATGGTGGAAAAACAAAGAAACAAAAGAAACGCGTATAAGAGAGCGGTCAAATGCTTCTTTTGTTCAGCGTACGGGCATTTTAGTGGACGTTGTGACGGACGTAAGATAATGAAGCATGCCAATGCAGCATTAATAGACACTTCTACGGATGAAGAAATCGAAGAACTGAATGAATGTGACATCCAGAATGAAAGTGAGCATGAATCAGGGAATGCGGTAGAAATCATTAATTCCAACAATAACAACACCTGTAACACATGTAAAAGGTTTCAGTTGGATACCATCTTAGAATGTGGCCATACAATCCCTATATCCAATGAAATGGCCAACGCAGCCTTAGCGTCAAAAGGCGAGTTAAAATTTCTGAAAGGGTTTGTGAATAACAAACCATGTACAATCATGCGCGATAGCGGTGCGACTCTGGTTGGAATTAAAAGGACTCTAATTAATGACAGAGACTACACACACAACTTTGTGACATGTCGCACATTCGCAGGCAACATCGAAAGATGCCCCCTAGCACTGGCCGAAATTCAAACACCTTTTGTGTCAGGACAAGTTCTATGCGCGGTGTTAGAAGATCCTTGCGCAGATATTATTCTTGGAAATCTTCGAAACATAAGATCCTGTTCTGAAGAAGAGATCAAAGAATGGGAACAAAAAAACTGCATCCAAACATCAAGCAGGGATTCCAGACCTAAAGAACACATTTGTATGTCTAAAACTGCCAAAACCATAAGGGAGACCACCGATGACGGAATTCCAAATGAATTCACAGAGGTGTACAACACAGGGGCGGTTGAATATATCAAAGACACCATCAGCATAACACCTCGAATTGAAGATACCATCGAAAAGCAAAAGTGTGAACCTGTAAATGTGCATCAACAAACAGAAGACGTCAATGCAGTGACAAGACAAATGACGCACAAAACCCACGACGAACAACTTCACGAGTCGCTACAAATCATTTCGCCCAATATTACGACCACTGAGTTTATCCAAGAACAGAAAACAGATCCAACCCTGTCACATTACTTTAGACTAGTAGGATTGAAACCAAAACTAACAAAAAACGCTTCTTGGACTTTCAAACTAAATAACAATATTTTAACGAGGTTATATACCAGAGATACAGCCACAATACAACAAGTGGTTTTACCTCAATTACACCATGATAAAGTGCTTCATATAGCCCACGACTCACCCTTCGGGGGTCACATGGGTTATGAGAAAACCAGGGCCAGAGTCCTGAGCCAATTTTATTGGCCTAAATTTTGTCAGCACATAAAAAACTATTGTAAGTCTTGTGACATCTGTCAGAAACTAATCAAAAAGGGGAAAACAACTACTGCAGAAGTTCAATCAACCACAACGGCCTCAAGACCTTTTCAAATAGTTGCGGTTGATTTAGTGGGACCATTAAACCACATTTCAAACAGAGTAAATCGTTACATTTTTACACTCGTTGATCTGTGTTCAAGATGCGCAGAAATGATTCCATTAAAATCAATCTCTTCTACAGATGTGACGGACGTATTTTTGCAAATATTCTCCCGTTTTGGCTTTCCGGAGAAGATAATATCATATAGAGGAACGCAATTCATCTCTAATGCCACTCAATTGGTAACTAAGTTACTCGGCATAAAACAATGCTTTACAAGCCCCTACAGACCGTCCGCGAACGGAATTTGCGAAAACGTAAACGGGGACCTAAAGCATATGTTAGTCAAAGTGACAGCTGACAATCCAGCCGATTGGGATACACTTCTCCCAACGGTGCTGTTCGCTTATAGAGAAGTGCCGCATTCGAGCACGAGGTTCTCTCCTTTTGAATTAATATACGGAGCAAATCCAAGAGGACCTCTCTCAATTTACAGAGATATGATATCACAACCAGTAAACAACCAATTACCACTTTCCACCTATGATTTAGTCACTGACACCAGAGACAAAATCATTAGATCCTGTACAATTGCCAGAGCATCTTTGCAGGAGAAAGGTTTTATATATAGGCAATACGCCAATAAGGGTGCAAGAACGATAGTATTAAGACCCAACCAAGAGGTGTTGTTATTATTACCTGACAAGAGAGATTTACTGTCAACCTCGTGGCAAGGACCATTTAAAGTTATCAGAAGAATTTCGGAAGTTGACTACGAAATTTCTTTAAATGGCAAATTGAAAATTTTCCATGTAAATATGTTAAAACCTTATTATTCTAGAAATAACAGTGACATAGACAATCAGTCAGAGAGACCAGGGGACAATAACCAGACTGACAAGAACGACAACCAAAACGAAACGACAACTAGACTCCTGAACGACATTACTACAGACAAAAATCTAAATGAATCTACAGTAACGACACATTCTCTTGACAACGAAGACGATGAAGACAATTTCACATTATCAACAATTTTCCGTGACGACAAATACGACGAAGTCAACGACACATTAGCAACAATTATTCTGGACGATGACGACAGTGACATGGAAGACAATCTACAAACAGTAGCATCAGTAATAAATCAGACTGACATAGATAACATTGCAATTCCGGTACCGATCATAAACGACAAGGGTAAAGTACAGGACATAACAATCTCCGACACTTTGACACAACCGCAACGACAGGACATTCTGTCTCTTCTTAACGACTATAAAACTATCTTCTCAAACAGACCTGGACGCACTCCATCATTTTGACAGATGTAACACCTATGAAGTGTAGACCATACTCAATTCCATTACATTATAGGTCAAATCTAGACAAGGAAATATTAGACTTAGAACAAAACAAAATAATCCACAAATCTATGTCCGAGTACTCTTCTCCAATCGTCCTCGTGAAAAAGAAGGACCAAACCATTCGTTTATGCATAGATTACAGAAAAGTCAATACAGTAACTACGACAGATGCTGAACCAATGTACAGCTGTGAAGACCTTATTTTAAATATGGCTAAATCAGCCATCTTTTCTAAACTTGATTTAACAAAAGGTTACTGGCAGATACCACTATCTCCCTCTTCAAGGCATATAACCGGATTTTCAACACCACTAGGCTTATATGAATGGAGATATCTTCCTTTTGGCCTGAAAAACGCACCTGCCACATTTGTTAGATTAACTAGACTTCTATTACACGGCATCAAGGACGTACAATCTTATATAGATGATATTAGTATCCATTCTACAGACATGACTTCTCACTTAGCTACACTCCGACAAGTCTTCAATCAAATCCTTCTTTTTGGACTCACTGTCAAACCTTCCAAGGTTGAAATAGGCTATAAACAGATAGACTTCTTGGGTCATAGGATTTCAGAAGATAAACTACTCACAGATGATAGAATTGTATCAAAAATTCTGAACCTGCAAGTACCAACTACAAAAAAACAGGTCAGAATTCTTTTAGGCCTCATAAACTATTATGCCAAATTTATACCAAACTGGGCAGAAATCACATCAGTTTTTTTTTTCTTTTTTCAAATTTTTTTACCAAAAGTCAACCAGATAAAGTATGTAAGAGTATCCGTTTAGAGGATGCAATTTGCAAATTGAAATCCATTTTTTCCAATCTACCCATTTTGTGATTACCAAACATAGATTTACCATTTATATTAACCACAGATTCAAGTACTATCGCAATTGGAGGATGTCTGATGCAGGAATATGAAGGCGTGAGACATCCTATCCTGTATGTCAGCAGTAAACTGAAAGCGGCGGAAACCAAGTATTCCACAGCTGAGTTGGAAGTCTTAAGTTTGGTTTTCTGTGTTCGTCGTTTATCTAGGTTCCTCTTAGGTTCCCACTTCGTTGACTTGACAGATAATGCGCCAATGCGGGTAATTAGAGAAGGCAACCCAAAGAACCATAGGTTAGCAAGATGGTGTCTTTTGCTTCAGGATTTCGACTTTGAGATCCATCATATTAAAGGCACGGATAATGAAATTGCCGACATTTTATCACGATTACCCACGGCACCAGCAGATTAACACTATTTACATTGATTAGTGGCCATATGATAAGCTGTGATATTTTAGTCTGTTGCATAAAAAAAGTGTACCTCTACACTTACTGTAGAACTTTAGAAGTGTCGACAGCTGAGTTAATACCCTACTTATAGCTATCACAGACATGAAACTTTGAGAACCGTTAAGTGTATTACGCCACATTGGCAATGGGCAGTACATCAAAAACAATCCGAACTGTGGATATTAACATTTGTGACGTTATTTCATATATTATGAAATTATATTATCATGAAGGCTAATAGACTACAATGGCTGGGGCATATAGAAAGAATGGAAGATAATAGGGAAACAAAACTCGCTTACACTCAGGAAATAAATGATCGTAGACCCCGAGGTAGACCAAGAAGGCGGTGGAGAGATAATACATGTACAGACCTACAAGCACTTGGAATCAACGACTGGCAAGAGAAGGTCCACCAGAGAGACGAATGGAGACGGATTGTATTTGCAGCAAAGAACCTCAATGGCTCGGAACGCTAAAGAAGAAGAAGAATTTCATCTATTATATAACTTAAATTTAACATGCGAATATTAAGAACTTTGCATACGAGTGAATTCAATGGACTTCGCAAACTAACGGAACAGAACATCGCACATAACCACAACGATATACTATGACTATTACGACATATGATAGACAACAACACAGGAATGTGACACCAAAACGTTATCTACGAACTGTAACATTATTGGAACAACACACGGACAAAAGAACGACAACATATGGATCGTCGATGGATTTAATTAATTTAATGTTATTAGTTAAATATGTATTACAATTGTGCTTTACTATATACATAAATATGTAACCATGTAAATTGTACATTTTCTATCATAATATGTCACAAATACTTTCATTTATAGTTAAAATTTTCTTCCTAAAACATTGTTGCAATTTAACTTATAAACCATTTCTTATCACCAGTACAGACAGTACTTGGCGCTGTAAAGATACTATATCGCCATTTTCCTTTTTCTAAGGGCGACAACATTTATCTCAACTCAATTGCATATTTTAACAAATTACTATATTGAATGAAAGGTGTGCGAATCAGAGAGTGAATGAATTAAATGAGAGAGCGTTATACTGAGCGGACAAATTGTACGCAAAAAAGTATTCATTTTAATTTGTCTGCGTTTTTGGATGTAAAATGTAACACTTGTCTAAATTGTGTATACATGTTTAGTGGTAAATAGAATAGGTTCATTCTAAGAATCACTGTTTGAATACCCTGTTCATGCGTTACACAGATGGCGTAATTCATGACAAAGGATATTCCAGCTCGTGACGCTTAGAGATATACTACACACCTCATACACACAGGTATCACACACTTTAGACATGAGGTAGGACATACTCATAAACTAAACACTAACAATTAAATTACATACATTTTATTATAGCAAGTAACACGGCAAGAAACACACTAACAGGCAAACAAGAGCATAAGTAGTTACTTGGGAGAAAACAAGTGTATATATATATATATTAGGCACCATAATACATACGGTAGTAAAAGTGTATCAAAATACACATTCAGGACAAGAATTGCAGGTGTTCTTAAATAAGCCAAGACAATTTGTCTCGTTGAAACTCTCTAATAAAGAGTTCAATATCCTGGTATCATATGGATACTTGAGAAGGGCGCAGTTGCAAATACAACTGGAATCGTCAGGGAACTTCAGTCGGATAAGCATGTTTAAGAATATGGAAGAGATAGGAGCTCTTCATCAATCACCCTGAATTGTTGTATGGGGAAATACATGAGTTATTAGTGCAGGTATGTAGAGTACCAAGTTCCCATCCACGAAACTACCACCAACTTCATGTGATCCTATGATAGAATTAGTACAGACTAATTACCATATAGTATCCCATAAGAGCGGGGTGGGGGAACCATGTCAAAGTCTCACATGGAGTCGGTAGGGACATAAAGATAGGAGGTAATTACAGAAGGGATATAACCCCAATATAAGGGAACTAAATCGACCCACTCGAATGCTCGAACAATCTAGAGCCTTCGAGAAGGATAGGTCAGTTCGCCTACAGCTCCGTGGACACAGGTGGGACCCGCCTGCCGCGTGCCAGGACCTGTTCCACGAGAAGCTCGAGGAGAGTTACAGCCCGTGTCCGATCGAGACACGTTAGAGGGCAGACGGCGACTGGACATCGAAGAAGCAACAGGGCTTAGCTTAAGGGGGACTTGATAGATAGAACTAAGTGTATTTAAGGATTGTTAATCATGTTAGAGTTGCTGTGATGATTAAGTGTATGATGACTTTGTTATAAACTCCTGAGATTTTGTACTTCGAGTAACTGGCCTGTGAAAACCATTCTTCGCCAGCTTACTGTGAATAAATTATATCAGATAGTATCAGAATGGAGTTTGTTGCCTGTATGAACCCGAGTTTCATTTCCCTAGGTCTCTAGGACGTTGACAATATATATATATATATATATATATATATATATATATATATATATAATATATATATATATATATATATATATATATATATATATATATATATTCCGAGCCATTGAAGTTCCTTGATGCAGATACAATACGTCTTCATTCGTCTCTCTTGTTGACCATCTCTTGCCAGTCGTTGATTCCAAGTGCTTGTAGGTCTGTATATATATTATCTCTCCACCGTCTTCTTGGTCTACCTCGAGGTCTACGGTCATTTATTTCCTGAGTGTAAGCGAGTTTTGTTTCCCTATTGTCTTCCGTTCTTTCTATATGCCCCAGCCATTGTAGTCTATTAGCCTTCATGATAGCAATTATTAGTGGGGACTTAAACAGATCATAAATTTCTTTGTTAGTTCTTCTTTTCCACTCTCCACTTTATGTATCCCTAATGGGTTCAAAGATGCGTCTTAAAACTTTGTTCTCAAAGGTTTGTAACAAGGCTTCGTCCCCTTTCGTTGTACTCCAGGTTTCAGAGCCATACAGCACAACTGGTCTGATCAGTGTTTTGTATATTGTGATTTTAGTGTTACGAGATAGCGCATTTGATTTTAGTAGATGTTATAGTGCGTAGTATATCTTATTTCCAGAATTGATTCTAGCTTGTATTTCTTCCCTTATGATGTTGGAGCAGTTGAAGATTGTACCCAGGTATTTGTATGTTTTCGTTCTTTTAATGGTCGTATTATCTATTTGTATGTGGCCAGAGGTTTTAGCCATTCCTTCTCTTGAAATTACCATATATTTTGTCTTATCTTGGTTGATAGCCAGCCCCATCTGTTGGGCTTTTTTCTTTAAGTGAGTCAATATTTCCAATGACTTTAATTCATTTTCCCCTATAATATCTATATCATCTGCATAACCAAGCAGCTTGGATGTTTCTCCAATATCACATTCCTCCTTTACCTTCGTTACAACTTTCTCTAGAGCCAGATTGAAGAGTAGCGGCGATAGTGCATCACCTTGTTTCAAGCCAGATGTTATTTGGAAAGGGTCTGATTTCTTGCCTTTATATGTTACTATATTATAAGTATCTTCCATGCATAGTCTGGTCATGTTGATTAACTTCCTTGGTATTCCAAATTCCTGCATAGCATTCCATAGACTATTCCTATGGACACTATCATAAGCATTTTTAAAATCAACTAAATTCTTATGGAGATCTCTTTTATATTTTCTCGGCTATTTGTCGTAAGATAAATATCTGATCTATTTTTGACCTTTTTTGTCTAAAATCCGCATGGTAGTCACCTAATATGTCTTCTGAACATGCTTTTAGTCTATTTAGTAAGACTGCGGATACTGTCTTATAGCTTGTGGACAGTAGTGATATTCCTCTATAATTTTCACATTGGAACTTGTCTCCTTTCCTAAAGATAGGTATCAATAATGACTCTTTCCAGTCATGGGGTAATTCTTCTGTCCTCCAGATTTTTATTATTACTTCGTATAGCTTTAGATGTTATATATATATATATATATATATATATATATATATATATATATATATATATATATATATATATATATATGCATATCCTTTACAGGACATCGCTGTCAACACCAGCATCTTTCAGCTGTATGTTGATTTCTTGGCAAAATTACACTCAGTAGTTTGCCATTGTTTTTTGAGCGGCCGGCTCACATACCCCGTAAGTTACCGATGCGATTCGAAACACTGCTGATTCTCACCGTCATCACGTTACCCACGAGAGTATACGAGATTATGGAGAAATGTCATAACCTCTAAGCCACGAAGCCGGCATATATATATATATATATATATATATATATATATATATATATATATATATATATATATATATATATATATATATATATATTTTAATTTTATTTAGCATATCCTGTACAGGACTTAGCTGTCAACACCAGCATCTTTCAGCTGTTGTTGATCTCTTGGCAAGATTACGCTCAGTAGTTTGCCATTGCTTTCTGAGCGGTCCGGCTCAGTATCCCGCAAGTCACGAGCGGGGGTCGAACCGCCTCAGCTCTCGCTCCGCTACGAGACTCTGCGTGATAAACGGGATTACAGAGAGAAAGTGTTGTAACCCCACAGCCAGAGAGACCGGCATATATATATATATATATATATATATATATATATATATATATATATATATATATATATATATATATATATATATATATATATATATATATATATATTGCTGCTGTAAACAGTAAAATACTTTTCAGAATAACCAATCGGTACAGCAGGCTATCATTCTGCGGCATTCATATATGCTGAGTATCTACACAATATTCACTTACAGTTCATTCTTGGTGGCTGGCGAGCCATTCTTTTGCCAAATGCGACAACCTTCGTGCAGTCCGTTTTAACAATCTTGACGTAAACGCCCATCACGGATCTTAACGTTGATCAATGTACATCCTCTCAAATGATTCTGTAGGACTATAGGCCATTTTAGCAATCTATTCGCCACTGCAAAAATTGAATGATACTTTACAGCTGAAATTACTGACACATCTTTCCTCTGCCAACTCCCTGACCTGACTGGTTCAGAAAAACCTCCAGGCCCGTGATCTTGACTGTTATGATCACGTGACACACAATTTTTTTGAGTCGTTTCCCTTGATTCATCATCACTGTCGCCTCAAGGTCTGACTTCGCTCGATTTTATTGTGCGTTTAAGTTAACTGTTGTTTCTTCAATCACTCTCGCTTTTCCTTTATTGCTCTTATACTGTAAACCTTCTATTAATACATAGGACCACTACTGTAGCCCCTATATTGCCACATGGCCCGCTGTAAGATGAGGATCCACCAATACTTGCAGCAGAAATTGAAGATGCACTACATCGCATAAAGATTGGAAAGGCACCCTGTCAAGACAACATTACATTAGATAAAATTGAGGCTCTGTGTTATTTTGAAATCGAAATATTGACAAAATATCTAAACGACATTTTACGTGGGGAAGTCAATATGTATGTCGCAAATGTCTGTATAAAATAACTAAATAGGATAACAACTTGAAACCAGTTTAATTTTATACATACATTGTCTCTTGATTTCCAGACATAATTGCCACAAACATTGATGCACATATCCCATCGTTTTATTAGTCCTCCCAAAAATGCTGCATAGAACTGAGTGCTCTGTTTTTTAAACCACGTTTTCACTTCACATTCAACTGCGGCGTCATTCTCGAAATGTCTCCTGCCAAGGTGCTTTTTCAATGTACCAAAAAGATGGAAATCACTAGGCGCTAAGTCGGGGCTGTAAGGTGGATGGTCCAGAACTTCCCACCTTAGGTGGTTAATTTTCTCCTAAGTTAATCGAGCCGTATGTGGTCTGGCATTGTCATGAAGAAGCAACATTCCTCTAGTCTGCAGTCCAGGAAGTTTTCTTCGACTTGCATCATGAAGCATCGATAGAACTTCACAGTACAATTTAGAATTCGCATTGTCACCTTTCTTCTTAATATTGGTTGAAAGCACTCTTTGACAGCCCTAGAACACTGTCAGCATAACCTTCCCTGCTGATGGCGTAACCTTGAATTTTTGTACACAAGTCGAAGAAGGATGTTTTCTACCCAGCTATGCACATCTTTACATTTGTCAGAATAAACAGGAAGCATTTTCTTATGAATGTCCTTTACGGGCAGTCCTTTTGCCCACAAAAAAAAAACACACAACAGCACGTTGCTCTTTGGTTGTACACTCCGTAAGTGCAGTCGCCATTTTGTTTATGCGCAGCGCATGCGCATGAGACACCTAGCGCCACCTGGCGAACGGGAATATAAAGTCCCATGTTGCTGTAACCTAATGGCACCTGTAGAAACCACCAACTACATTTGCCTGCCATCCCACAGAACGGTGTGACTTACTTATTGACTCGCCCTCGTACCAGTGATTAAATTTCTAATGACCTATTAAAATCCATCTGTATAGCTCTGCCAAAGAAACAAGGCGTTTTAGAATGAGAAGCGAATCACACAATAAGTCTTATGAGGCCCATAACAACTTAGAATAATTATGAACAGAATAAGAAACAAGATTAAACCAGATATTAGTGATGAACTGTGTGGATTTATGGAGAGAAAAGGCACTAACCATGCTATATATATTCTCAGGACAAAATTAGGAAGAGCTATGGTACTAAAAACAGACATGTACTCATGCTTCATAGACCACACAAAATCAGTTGATATTCTGAAGCATGACGAAATAACACAATTACTAAAGCAACTGAACATTGACGGCAAAGATCTGCGAATAATACAGAACATATATTGGCAGCAAATGGCGGCCATAACAATCACAAAAACCTTGTAGAAACATTTCAGTGTACAAAGAAGGACGTCAGACAAGGTTGTGTATTGTCTCCTGATTTGTTCTTATTGTACACCATCTCATCTCATCTCATCATGTTCCTCTTGTACTTTGCGGTGTAGAGATGAAGTATAAACAGTGGGAAAGTGCCCGCTTATGGGCTTCATGTATTGACATTCCCATGGACTCTGTCATTCCCTGCGTTCAACATTTACGTGCTCGGCCTCTTCCTCTGTTTCCATCTGGTCTGTACATCATTGCTTGTTGTGGTATAATGTTAGCTGGTAACCTACTTTCATGACCAAAAATTTGATCTGCAGCCTTCTAATAAAATCTAGTGCAGCTATAACCCCCACTTTAGTCCTGATTTCGTCATTTCTGATCTTATCTCTTCTTGATACATTGAGTATTCTTCTCAGGAATCTCATTTCTGTTGTTGTGATTTTTCTTTTCTCTTTTTCTGTCATTGTCCAGGTTTGGCATTGGTAGCATAGAGTTGGTAGGAAGATTGTGTTGTAAAGTGCTTTCTTAGTAGTTATTGATACATGTTTGTTCTTTAGTATTGGTGCCATTTGTCCAATGAGTTGGTTTGCCTTATTGCATCTATTTTCGATCTCGTCTTCTGATTTGCCATTTGATGATATTATACTTCCTAGGTACTTGAAACTCTTTACTTGTTTCAAGGGATGTTCGTTTAGGTGAATCGTTGTTGCTTTTTCTTCTTTAGTTATAGTCAATACCTCTGTTTTACTTGTGCTAATTTTCATGTTATGTTCCCTACACATTTCGTTTAGACTATTCATGTGGTCTTGTAATTCAGCTTCTGATTTTGCTATTAGTGCTTGGTCGTCCGCAAACAGGAGTTCTCTAATGGTTAGATTTGCAGATGGTTCTTCTTCTGTGTTCTCGTCATGCGGTGTTCTTGCTGTCTCTGTTTGGCTGGTTTCTTTACATATGTTGTCTATATATGTTATAAACAAGAGAGGGGACAGGACACAACCTTGTCGTACTCCGGATCTTATGGTGAAGGGTTCTGAGTGTCCTCCAGTTGCTCTCACTATGCATTCACTGTTGTTGTATAAGCTTCTACATAGGTTTGTTAGATGTGTACTCACTCCATATTGTTTAAGGATTTCCCACAGCTTGTTTCTATCTACTCTATCAAATGCCTTTTCTTGGTCGACAAAGGCTAAGTAGAGTGTTTCATTGAATTCGATTGATTTTTCTATAAGTTGTCTAAGAGCAAAAATGGCATCTGTGCATCCTTTGTTTTTCCTAAATCCAAGTTGTGTTTCGCTTAGCTGGGGTTCTATAATAGTTCGTAATCTTTTCTCAAGAATTTTGCAAAATATTTTCCCAGTATGACTCAACAGTGAAATGCCTCTGTATTGTGTGCAGTCTCTTTTGCTGCATTTGTTTTTCCAAATTGGGATAATTATGGCGTTTCCAGTCTCGTGGTGTCTGTTGTTCTACCCAAACGTGGTTGAATAGTCTATGTAGCCATGCTGTTCCTACTTCTCTTGCTGCTTTAATTAGTTCATTTGGCATTTCATCTTGTCCTGGTGATTTGTTCAATGGGGCTAATATGATGGCTTCTATAATTTCTTCTTTCAGTATGTCTGGTTCTAGTTCTTCGGTGGCATCTGTGTCGGTTTCTTGAATTCATGTGGTATCTGATGGGATGTTGAGAAGTTGTTCGAAGTACTATTTCCATCTTATTAAGATTTGTTTTTGTTCACTTATTGGTTCTCCATTTTCGTTGTTAATTATTTCAGTTGGGTCAAAGGGTTCTCCTCTGGTCTCATTGCACTTATCTTTTTATAGAAGTTTCTAGTTACCTCCTTGTAGTTTTTATTTAGAGTTTCTCCATACTCCTCCCAGTCTTTTTGTTTTTCTCTCTTTACTATTCTATTCACGTGTCTTCTCGCTATTCTATATTCTATGTAATCGCATTCCTGTTTGCTCTTCGACCACTTTTTATATTTTTCCTTTTTGTCTTTTACAGTTTTCTTTACTTCTGCGTTCCACCAACTTGTTATTTTCTTTATCCGTATTTTGCGTTTTTTGGTGGTTCCACATTTGCAGTATTTAAAATGCTTGATTTGAACATCTCCTACTCTTCTTCCACTGTCTTTCTTTCTATAGTAATTTTACAAAGATTTCGATTAGCTCTCTTTGACAAT
This sequence comes from Cepaea nemoralis, assembly GCA_014155875.1. Lineage (NCBI taxonomy): Eukaryota > Metazoa > Mollusca > Gastropoda > Stylommatophora > Helicidae > Cepaea > Cepaea nemoralis. Next base: position 511,832 of record JACEFZ010025095.1, read on the forward strand.
TTTCCCTCACTGCTTCGTCTTTGAGGTTTTTTAAGTTTACTGATTCGCATGGCATGTATTTTCCTGGTCTTTGCTTCCTTCTACTTATGATTCTTATTCTGGCAACGACTGCTTTGTGGTCTGTGTTTATACCTAAGTTGGGCACTGCCATTGCATGTAATATATTTCTCTTTCTGTTATTTCTTGTTAATATAAAATCAATTTAGCTTTTAGTAGGTACTACATTTTCAGTTACCGAACGTTGCCGGCGATGTTTCAAACGGCGATTTACGTTTTCTTGTTATAGTTCCCCGGTATTAAGGATATATATAGTACTCGTTATATAGACGTTGCCGCTTGATTTAGTATAAATAATTAAATTGAGCATCCATTCTTACGCGTACTGTGAAATTTTCAAATATTTTAGTCGACGGGGTCATCCCAAACAGAAATTATTAAGATCGTATGCTAAGATGCGTCATGTTAAATTTCAATGGCGGGAATATAGCGGTTTTCCGTGTCATAATACAGCGATGATCATTTAATATTCTTATGGATTATTCAGAGCGACGAGATTATAATGATGCACGTTTGCATTCACCACCCATTCTAGTATTTAGGAGTGGAGGAAGAGGCTGGAGGAAGAGGGAGTTTGAGGTTTTCATTTGAATTTTGCGTTCAAAATAAAAACCTGAGTTATCCCCCTTAGCGCAAAAAAAACCAAGAGCAGTTATCTGCCCTTAGCTTACGTGTTTTGTGGTCACACTTTCCAGAGTGGGTTACCAATATGCCAATGTTAAATATAAACTGACATACAAAAATTAATATGTCAGCTTACAATTGACGTACAGACTTGAATAAGGTATCGTTGGATTTGTATTTTCAAGAGGTATCCAACTATGCAGTTATATAATTAAAAAAGCAATTTAGAAAATGTTCCTAAAGTACCTAGCTTTTAGTATCTAGATCGTTCCATTTATACCAAGTGTATATTTGTGAGTCGTTGTGTCTATAGAATGTATTTGTTATATAGAGATCGTGTTGGCTGAATAGCTCTATCAGTCTACTTCCGTTATCATTCCTTTCATTGTGCTGGTCTCCACATGCTCCAAGATGTTTTTCTATGCCCGCTCTGTGTATCCTAGTCTTGCATTGAAGTCTCCCATAACTATGATGTTGTCCTGCTTATATATTTTATTTAGCACGTCATGGATGTCTTCGTAGAAGTCCTCGCATTCTTGCTCATTATTTTTTGTATTACATGGTGCTTATATTTGTACATATGTTGTAATTGTTTGTTCTTTTATTCTCACTGTTATAATTCTTTCTGATATATATTTTATTTCTAGTATTCCTATTGCTATCCATGGTTCAATGACTATTCCCACACCGTGTCTTGCTCTTTCTTGCTGTTCCACTCCATAGTAGACAAACGTATAACTGTGGTGGATCTCCTTGCACCCTTTCCCCTTTGTTCTGGTGTCCGCTATTCCCATCAGTCCAATCTTCCTCTCTTCCATTGTTTCTATAAGTTTTTCTTCTTTACTATTAAAACCGCAGACGTTCATTGTGCCTATTTATTGTAAAGTGAATATATAATGAGATCTACAAAAATATACCAGGAATCCTGGTCGGTGGAACATTAATATAAATAACTTGCGTTATGCTGATGAGACCGTCTAGATAGCAGCAAGTCAGAACGATCTACAGGAAATGATAAACTACAGTGGTTGTAGAATGTGGGGGGAAAAATGGGCCTTAGTTTGAATAACTGAAAGACAAACGCCATGGTGATATCAAAGAAACAAATTGTGCATAAATGTGTAGTTCAAGTTCAGGACCTTATTTTGGGGCAAGTGCAGACATTCAGATATCTAGGCACATGAATAACATCAGATGGAAGATGCATCACTGAGATAAAGAGCAAAATAGGACAAGCACATACTGTATTCTATCAAATGAAGAACGTTTTGTGAATTACATCACTGTCCTTGAAAGTTAGAAAAAGAGTTCTTGCATGTTACATAGAATCAGTTTTAACATACTGCTGCGAATCCTGGATAATTAGTAAACAGGCGAGAACATTCCATGGAAACCTAAGAGATGGGGTTTTATAGAAGAATGCTGAAAATTAATTGGACGACTGAAAAGAGCAATCAGGACGTTTTAAGGGAAGTTCAGTCAGAAAGACCTATGATAAGACAAAAACTGGAACGTGTTGTGACAACACGACAGATTTACGGAAAAAGAGATAGAGGACGACAGCGTGAGGTGAGTTGAGTTGAGTTGAGCTAAGAACTTACATTACTGCACTCAGGAAATTCCAATACGCGCTCCGCCCACTCGTTCAAGACACCAGCGAAGAGTCACACTACTAATCGTTCCCACCGCTATCTGAGTGAAAGTTCTCCTGGTCTTCACTCTCAGTTTTGAGATTCTACCAGAACCCCTGCCAATACCCCGCAATCGCATTCTTTCCACATACGGGTTCTCAATCTGTTTCCTAACCTTCTCCATCTGGTCCTACAGGCGCACGGCGACCTTCCCGTTGTCCAAAAGTAAACTACCACCAAGAGTCGCATTCCCTGCCAGCCTATCAGCCTGTTCAGCTTGAGAAGATTCTTGAGTCTTGTGTCATGGCACGGAAGAGAGTCAACACACGAATTGATCAATGACGTCGGAGATCGTAGTTTGTGGAGAAGCATGATCGCCGACGCCAGCCGACAAGGCAGCAGTCACCAGTCAATATGTTGACTAACTCTTAGAGGTTTGTCTTCAAATAGGAGCTGCTATGGGTCAAATTAGATCTGTCTGTTCTGCTTAACTATTATTTCGTTTCGTTTATGTTGAGTTACCATTATAATATTGTATTCACTAATTTTCCCGGTGTATCTTTTAAACCAGTGGAGTAGCATGGCGGACAAAGCTTAAACTTCAAAATGACGTACATTCATAATTTATCAAGTGCTCCCTTATCAAGATCTCGGTACAGTTGTTAAGTGTTTCCGCCGGATATTTCATCCGTGTCAGCCTGCTTATACAGTTGCGCTTTCTGTTACTAATTGTGTTACTCAACTAGTTTTATATGAGACTGGCTGGTTGATTTAAGAATCAACATTATTTAGCACACTGGGCAACCCATATATTAGTTATTACATGCACCGTTCTTGCAGCGGATTTCGTTAGATGTAGACGCTAATCGTTCCAGTTGTATACTGGTTGTAAACATACCGTATTCTTTAGCTCACTCCGGCCTTCTGGTTTGATGAAAGTAACGTATGTACCTTAGGTTTGTGCCTTGGTTTTGGTATTTCTCTGCAGGATAGTAATATTCTGTTTTTGTTTCGTTGCATTTTGTCATGTCCTGGTGCAGTCAAGATCATTCTTACAGTTATATGTTACACATTTAAATAGACACGCGGGTTCCAAATTACTCGCTGACGATTTGGAATTAGACCACGTTGCGTTGATTTTGATGTTATCGAGGCGTCGGTCGTTCAGAAAACAATCGCAAACTAATGAGCGTATAATATTAATAATGTCCTATTAAATCACAAATTTTAAATAGGCAATGAATGCTGGAGTTAATTCCATCGTCATGTAAAGGACATGCAACTTTTAATTTTGCTTTTGTCCCTTCAAATACTTTGATGGTTGATAATTCCATCATACCTTACCGCCCAGTCAATTCTTGATCTCTTTTATTAGTGATTTATGGCGCCCGCTCACACACACACACACACACACACACACACACACACACACACACACACACACACACAAGAGGCATCTCCTTCTCTAGTGATGGATGGCGTCTGCTTACACACATACACATGGGTAATGGGTTTAACTGAATTCTTCATCTCTTCTGTGATTGGATGCCTTGTTAATTCGTTACAACTGAAGCAACTCAACATGCAGGTATTTGGTACTCCATGCATGTTATAATTTTCTTACCTTCATCTGCCACAGCTGTTTGTTACATTACCCTCCTTTGGCACACTTGTTACTGTACATCTGACCCAGCACTATGTTACATTATCCAGTCTACCACATTTGTTTCCTTGGCTTCTTCTCCTTCTGTCTTGGAGATGTGTTAGATTAATCTCCTTTACCACAATTGTTACTTTAACTTCATTTGACTTAATCATGTGTTACATTAACCAATCTACCACACTTGTTATTAGAATCTCTTCTGTTCTTGAGATACTCTTAAATTAATCTATTGAAGTTTTCCGGAAAGTTCTAATGGGAGCTAGGTTCTGCAAAGGACATGCTACTGAATGAATGAACGAATCTCTTATACCACACCTGTCACTTTAACTACACCCGACCCAGCCTATTGTTATATTAACCAACCCACCACATGTGTTACTTAACTTGGCGGTCCCAGAGATTTGTTATATTAACCTTCTTTACCACACCTGTTATATTAAGTACATCTAACCCAGCTATGTTGTTACATTATTCACTCTATCACCCTTGTAATACCTGCTATACAAGAGATTTGTTGCATTAACCTCTTTTGCTAAACCTGTCACTTTAACTACTTCTAACCCAGCATCTGTGAAAACTATTTATCAAACCTTAAATTCATCAACTTTGTGGTCTTTCTCGTCTTATCTTTTTCGGTACAACTCCATAATTATCTTATCTAGAAATTAATATCTTTTTACATGCCCAAAATATTTCATTTTCCTCAGTTTTATTTGTCTTAATATACAATCTTCCAAAACATTGAATTATCTTTGTTCTCTTTAACATCCAATGCTTCATCTGTTAATAATTTCCCACTTTATTTCCAATCAATTTCCAATTCCAGTCCTTGTCAGTTGGCGTAGACATGGGGCGCCACGCGTTGCATCTGACGGTGGGAGACACCTATAGGTGTCACTGATCAGCTACCGCCCGCCTCAAGCTGGGCAGCCCCCAGCCAATTGGGTGCTGATCCGCCACAGCCTGCCTGCTTCAATGGGTGCTTGGGGCTAGGACAAAATCTGAATCGCAGGCTGTAAAACCAATGCACCAGGTACAAACAAAAATAAAAATAGAAACCTCAAGCTACGGCTTGCAACCTGGAACGTGAGAACCATGTGTCCAGGATTTTCAACTGACTTGACCAATATTGACGATGTGAGAAAAACGGCTGTGATTGATGCCGAACTCAATCGTCTAAACATTGATATTGCTGGCCTGCAAGAGACTCGCCTCGCTGAGGAAGGGTCACTCAGGGAAAACAACTACACCTTTTTCTGGAAGGGTAGAGGGCAGGCAGAAAAAAGGCAACACGGTGTGGGCTTTGCAGTGAAGAATTCGCTACTGGGAATGATTGAAATTCCAGCAGGAGGAAGTGAAAGACTATTATCCCTGCTCTTGGCAACCTATTGTGGTTTCGCCACCATTATTACTGCATATGCACCGACACTCGATTCCTCTGATGATGTGAAGGATTCGTTCTATGAGGAGTTAGACTCCGTGATCAAGGCAGTTCCAAAATCTGACTACATTTATATGCTCGGTGATTTCAATGCTCGTGTGGGCAAGGACTCGAGTTCATGGCCAGTGTGCCTTGGAAAATACAACATCGGTCGCTTGAATGAAAATGGGCAAAGGCTGCTGGAGCATTGCACCAGTAATGACCTATGTATTACAAACTCCTTTTTAAAACAAAAGAGATGCATAAGGTCACATGGAAACATCCAAGATCCGGCCATTGGCACCAGCTGGACTTCATCATCACACGGAGACAACATCTGAACCATATATCATTGACTCGTAGTTACCACAGTGCTGACTGTGATACGGATCATTCTTTGGTTGTTGCAAGGGTTAGACTGAGACCAAAGAGAATCTACACAGCTAAACACAAATCTAGCCTCAGGATTAATATTATTAACACTCATGATCCTGAAAAGTGCTTTCAGTTTCAACAGCAACTTGAAGACGCTTTCACTGATACACCAGAAAATTGTACAGTAAATGAAAAGTGGGGTCAAATTAAGGAAACTCTTTATAAAACTGCCGTAGGGGTTTACGGCACTGTGGATCATAAGAGGCAGGACTGGTTTGCGGCCAACAGCGAGACTCTGCAGCCCTTGATTGATAAGAAGAAGAAAGCTCTCTTAAGAAACAAGGAAAGACCAACGCGTAACACTCTGAGTGAGCTTAGGCAAGCTAGGAAGGATGTGCAAAAGGCTGCCAGGCAGTGTGCAAATGATTATTGGATCAAGTTATGTGAGTCCATTCAAATTGCAAGTGATAAGGGGAGACATAAGAAGCATGTATGAAGGAATAAAGAAAGCCTGCGGTCCAGTGATCAAAAGAAGTGCACCATTGAAAACCTTGACTGGAGAAATCATCACTGATAAGAAACAGCAGATGGACAGATGGGTAGAGCACTATTTGGAGCTTTACTCAAGTGAGACCAAACTAGCGGATGATGCCCTCAATGCCATAGAGGCTCTACCAACTCTTGACCACCTGGACACACTTCCCACCATAACAGAAGTTAAGTGTGCTATAAATGAACTTGCATCTGGCAAGGCTCCAGGTAAGGATGGGATTCCAATAGAGGTTATCAGGAGTGGGCAAGACACACTCACTATACAGATCCACCAGCTAATAGAGCTATGCTGGCGTGAAGGACAAGTCCCACAGGATTTCAAAGATTCAAGCATCATAACACTGTACAAGAACAAGGGCGATCGGAGCGACTGCAACAACTATAGGGGTATCTCACTTCTGTGTATTGTTGGAAAAGTATTTGCCAGAATTGTTCTGCGCAGACTTCAAGTCCTAGGAGATCAAGTCTACCCCGAATCACAGTGTGGCTTTCGACAGAACCGGTCTACCACTGATATGATATTCTCATTGCGACAAATGCAAGAAAAATGCCGTGAACAGAATCAACCACTGTTTATTGCCTTCATCGACCTCACAAAGGCATTTGATTTGGTCAGTCGTGAGGGTCTGTTCAAGGCACTAAAGAAGATTGGCTGCCCACCAACTCTTCTGTCCATTGTGGAATCGTTCCACACAGGCATGAAGGGTATAATCAAGTTTGATGGTGCAACTTCTGAAGAGTTTGAAATCAAGAGTGGAGTTAAGCAAGGTTGTGTACTAGCTCCCACCCTCTTTGGAATATACTTTTCACTTCTACTGAAATATGCATTTCATGATCAGGATGGTGGTATATACATTCACTCACGCTCAGATGGCGGCCTCTACAATGCTCAGAGATTGAAGGCTAAGACCAAAATTAGGAGGGTACTGATCAGAGAGTTGCTTTTTGCAGATGATGCTGCAGTTACGACCCACTCTGAGGAAGAATTGCAATGTCTACTATCTGCATTCTCCAATGCTTGTTCTGAATTTGGTTTAACAATTAGCAAAAAGAAGACACAGATTATGTCACAAGGTGCACATGGGGGTACCATCAATCTTTATTGACGACGCCGAACTAGAGATAGTAGACCATTTTACATATCTAGGATCAGTGGTAAATAGCAAATTATCCCTAGATCAGGAAATCAACATCCGGATTGGTAAGGCAGCAACAACAATGAACAGGTTAAGAAAAAGAGTCTGGGAGAACAGGAAGCTTACTGCCAAAACAAAAGTCCTTGTCTATCAAGCCTGTGTCCTTAGTACTCTTCTCTATGGCAGTGAAACCTGGACAACTTACTCACACCAAGAGAACAACTTAAACCGCTTTCATATGCGGTGTCTGCGAAGAATTCTTGGTATTAAGTGGCAAGACAAAATCACAAATACTGAAGTATTGGAAAGATCAGGTTGTGTGACAGTTTATTCCATGCTCAGTCTTCGTAGACTTAGATGGATAGGACATCTTAGGAGGATGGATGATGGTAGAATACCAAAGGATATCTTTTTGGTGAATTACAGATGGGTAAGAGATCTCAGGGTCGGCCTCTACTACGATACAAAGATGTGTGTAAGCGGGACATGATTGATACAGGCATTGATAATGCACATTGGGAGCAAGTCGCCGCTGAACGTGTTGCATGGAGGGCAAATATCAGAAATGGAATAAAGTCAAAGGAGAAAATTATTGCAGAAAAGTCACACACCAAGCGTTTGAGACGTAAGATGGTGCATGATGGTGGAAATGACCACGTGTTCACATGCACCCACTGTGAACGGACATTTACAGCGCAAATTGGCCTTATCAGTCACACTCGCTACCGCCATAGTTAAAGTTATTATGCCTTTTTAAAGCACAAACTATCGTCTGTCAAGACGGCAAGGTGCCAATGATGATGATGATGATGATTTCCAATTTTAATTGCTGCTATTTGTTTTCTGTAAATATTTATATAGTATCCTTTTAATTCTGAGATTTCTCAAATCAGTTTTAATTACCTAAAACAATTTCATTATGCATAACTTCATCAATTGCTGTTTGATTAATCTAAGAACCACAAACATATGTTTGTGTATTTTAGTTTTTCTCTTATTAGTGTTCAGAATGTGTACATTCATTATTTATTCCTTTCTCTTTCCCAAAATCCATACTGTTCTTCACTATTTTCCATCTGTATTTGCTGCTTGTTCTACTCATTTCTAAAACGTATGGTAACATGGCTAACGAAGTTGATTTTACGAAATTTGCGTCCAGTTACTACTGGTCTCTTGGGTTAAGCTATAAGTACACATTACTTGGGATCACTGGGTATGTATCCACTTGGAATACGATCAACATCGAATAATTAGTATATTGAGCCACATCACAAAGATTTTGCTAAGAATCATTATGCAAAAAGTTAGGACGAAAATACAACCCATAATAGGAGAAGATTCAATGTGAGTTTGTAGAGGGCAAGGGTATAGTAAATGCTGTGTATATGCAATTATATATAATTGAACGTTCTATAGAAGTAAACAAAGATCTACATTTGTGCTTTATTGACTACGCAAAGGCTTTTGATAAAGTAAGACATAACAACATGATGAAGATACTTGCAGATCTACAAATTGATGGAAAAGATCTTAGACTTGTAAAATACATATATTGTAAACAGTAAGCTGGCATAAAAATTGAAAATGAAATAGGTAAGTATCAGCCTATTAAGAGAGGTGTTAGACAGGGATGTATAAAGTCTCCAGATTCTTTTTTTCCCTGTACAGTGACAATATTTTCAGAAATGTAGAAGATATGAAAGGAATCAACATTGGGAGATGTAACATCGATAACATTAGATATACGGATGATACAGTATTGATTGCAGACAATAAGCAAGGATATAGCAACACTTAGTAGATGTGGTTAGTTGCACAGTGAACAACTAGGGCTAGAACTAACTTGTAATAAGACACAGATTATGGGTCGTTGTCGCTTGTCGTCCCTGGGGGGGGGGGGGGGGGGGGGGGGGGGAGGTGGAACCAACAAGCACACCTGTTAATTATCCTTGTCTAGGTTTTCCTCTGCTGGTGGACCTTTGTCTACATACCCCCCTTTTATTTTTAAAGTCTTTTAATCACTAACTCTCTCTCTCTCTCTCTCTCTCTCTCTCTCTCTCTCTCTCTCTCTCTCTCTCTCTCTCTCTCTCTCTCTCTCTCTCTCTCTCTCTCTCTCCAACAGACAATACCTCCTTTCACGTTCCTTCAGCACATACCTCCACTAACACAGGTTTCGAACAAAATGATAAAACATTTATTGCAGAAAAGTGTCAGTTGAGTGTGCAATGTAGGTGTGTGAATATATGTGATGTGATCTATCTTAAATGTGTGTCATAATCTAGTATCGGATCAGCATCAGAGTTTGTCATCATTATACAGCCATTCGACGTAACCATTCACATAACAGGAAATATCTCACCAAGGGCTGCGTCTTTCTGACTGGTGATGGTTTTCTTTCCCGCTGTATGGAAACTCGTAAATAATATAGTATCCACGGATTTATTTTTGTTAGTTTTCGTCATTCACATCACATGTATAAATCCGTTCAATGGGAATTTATTATAGTTCAATGAATATCTGATCATCAATGTTTGCTTCACTTACTTATGGTCTTTTAAGTCTTCACACACGAAATAACGTTCGGTAATATATTCATGGTATTAAAGAAGATAAACACCGATTCACCACATATAGTCTTTCCACTTCAATTTGTCCCTCATAGACAAATGGTAATGCACGTTTTTTCCCCCCTTTAGGAATGGTTTATCGTACATAGTTCTGTTCTTCTTTTGGTTATTGGTCTTGCATACCTTCATTGAGCATCTCACGTAGATTGATGCAGTTAGTTTCGTTGGTCCTATTAATTCACACTAGTCTGACCAATTACTTCTGTTCAGATTGGTAACCACTTTCACTTTCAAGTGTAGGGAACCTGTTGAGTAAAACAACAGCTTGTGAAAGAAACGCAACTCTGACTTATGATATGTGAATGTAGGTACTTAGCTATATTCAGAAAATAACCTCTATTGATCCTACTAGAACTATATTCTTATATAAGACAGAATAGTGCAGCACTCTACCCTATACCAGGTAAAATAAAGACACGCTAAAGCAAAGCACATACTCCTAGTATAGACGTATCCTTCTGACTGTACAGACACCTTACTCTACACAACCTAAATCACTCTTCAGCCTAATGCTATCGACTCTCTATACTACGTTTACACACGAAAATCCCTATGCTAGCTTTTTCTTCTATATATATATATATATATATATATATATATATATATATATATATATATATATATATATATATATATATATATATATAATCACCTTATTTACTAATTCTGGCCTAGAATTATACCACTTAATTCCATAAAGGAAAAGTGCGGGTCGACTTTACACAACCTAGACTTAGTGATATATATTCAATTTCGGCACTCAATTAACTCCACACCCGCCTATTGTAAAGGCAATCTTCAACTGGTTTGTAAAACATTAAATTCAGTCCAAAGTTATTGGCTGGACTACGTCACTTGTTTTTTTCTTAACCCTCAGCCTTTGTTCTTTTTCCCTGGTTGTTTTGATCTCCGTACACCGTACTGATTTTACTAAAGACGATCCCCTGTTCCATCGTGTTTCTCCGTTTGATCAAAGGACTCTGTTCACCGTATTTCCACGCGATCACTGTTTGATCTAGCTCCGAACTTCCCGGCGATAAACGATGTTTCCCGGGCACCGGTGATTCTCCGTTTCGTCCGATACGTACGGCCAGTGTTTGAAGTCACGATCGCTGTCTTTTTGAAAATTACAGGACCGTCACTTTGCACATAACTGTTCTGTCGTTTAATCCATCAGGATCGTCGCCTGCCAGCCATATCATGACAGTCGTTACTAGCAAGAAGGAATTACCACAATGTAATATACGCTTTCCGGCATGGCACATGATTGATTGATTGATTGATTGATTGATTGAATATACAAGTAAATGGGAATATTATTAAACAAGTGAATTGGTATAATTTTCTCGGAACAATCAAAACACCTGATAGGAGATGCCTTGAAGAGATTAGAACAAGAATTTCCATCGCGAAGTTAGCCTTTTGCAAGATGGAAAACGTACTGACCAATAAAAAGATGTCATTTGCAAAGAGAAAAAGAATGTTGAAGTGCTACATAGAACCTCTACATTTGTATGGATGTGAAGCGTGGACAATAAGCAGACAAGCTGAAGAACATATGATGGCTGTGGAAATGTGGTTTCTGAGGAAAATGCAAAGAATACCATGTAGAGACCCCAAAAAAATACAAACGATCAAGTCCTACAAGAAACAAATGGAAACCATAAGCAGATTAGAGAAATTAGAGTTAAACAGTCAGTTTTTGGACACGCTATGAGAAGAAATAAATTGGAGAACTTGGTGACAAGAAATGAAAGAGGGGAAAAGCTAATAGAATGGGCAAATATCAATGATATGATAATTGGAAACACATGGTCTAAACACCACAAAAGACGGTTATACACATGGAAAAGCCCTGATAAGAAAATATGCAACCAAATTGACTACATACTAATTAACAAAAGATTTAGAAATGCTTTAATTAATGTACAGACAATGCCTGGTGCTGACTGTAATAGTGATCATGTACCACTATGTGGACAAATAAAAGTAAGATTAAAGAAGGAAAAAAAGATTAAAGATTAATGAGAGGGAGGAAAGTGGTTAAGAACTTGAGACTTAATAAAGAGGTTCTGAAAGTAGATAAAGAAATTCAAGAACAATACAGAGTGCCTGCTGAAAAATAGGAATAATGCAATAGCTAAAGTACAGAGTATAAATGAACAATATGGGAGGGAATGTTAAGGGACACCATTCATCAAACTAGCAAAGAAATATTACCGGAGAGAATGCAAATAGCTAAGAAAATATGGATGAATGAAGAAATCTTAATGCTGATGGACAAAAGAAAACAGAGTTAAAATGACAAACAAGATTAAGCTAAGATAAATAAAGAAATAAAAGATAAATTTGGGCAGGCAAAAGAAAGTTGGTTAAACAAGCAGTGCAAAAAAAAAAAATTGAATTAAATGCCATTAAAGATACAAAAAAATATGCACAGACAAATCAGTGAGTTCACGGGAAGAAAAATAAGAATAAATACAGGGTGTTTGAAATCAAAAACAGGAAAGATATTATTGGAGGAAGGTGCTATATTGAAGAGGTGGAATGAGTATATAAGAGACTTATATGATGGTGAAGGGGAAGAACTTACAGAAGAAAGTAACTTAGAAAGTCCACCTATTCTAAAAGAAAAAGTCGCTGACGCTATGAAACATATAAAGAAAGGAAAAATAGCTGGGCCAGATGAAATCACAATAGAATAATTAGAAGTATTTGGAGTAGATATATTAACCAAAATTTTGAATGATATTTACAACAGTGGATATTTACCCAGTGATATGCTGAAATCTGTATTTATCGCTGTACCAAAGAGACCACGAGCAATTGATAGTGAAGATTTTCATATAATTAACCTAATAAATCATATATAGCACTAAGCTTCTACTCAGAATCGTAAGCAGAAGAACCAGAAAGAAAATAAAAATGGAAATAATTGAAGAACAGTATGGATTTGTGGAGGGAAAGGGTAGATTTATACATTACGGACACTAATAGAAAGGTCAATAGAGAAACAGAGAGACATATATTTGTGCGGGACGCAGAGGTGTTTCCAAGGCACCAGGGCCGGGTTATATACTGGCCAAGACCTATTGACGCGTCCTCGTCGAGCGTCCTGGGAAACAGGTCCCTTCGGGGTCCTGGCTAAAGTAGTAGGATCGCCGAAGTCGGAGAGTGTCTACCTGTACGGCGAGGAACCACCAGTCTGCACACCAATAAGCCAGACATGGGACAACGGATACTCACGCAAACCTCAGGTCCTGTATGACATCACACTGATGTTGGACAACAGGATGCCTTCATCCGACATACAGGACTTCTCGTTGGAGCTCAAGCCAACGAACACAAGCAAGCAAGCATATATTTGTGCTTCATAGATTATAATAATGCAGTGGTTCTCAACCTTTTTTTGGCCCGGGCCCCCCTTCACCATATTTTCAGAATGTCACCCCCCCCCCCCCCTTCTTTCGTATTTTCTACCTAAAAATTTGGCCCGTGCTCCTCTTCACCATATTTTCAGAACGTCATTATCCCCTTTCGTATTTCCTACTTAAATATCCCACCCCGCCCCTACACAATATACGTAATAATGGAAGCTAAATTAAATAGCACATACTAAAACAAGTCTAGACGTCCACATTAAGCATGATTTGTGGGTCTACTTACTTTATAAATTGAATTTTAGAAGGGTGAGACGTACAGAAACGTACTGTATGAAGGGAAAAAACAATATCAAGTAATCGGTTCTTGTATTAACGCGATCTTGAAATAATCTTAATTCCTCCCCCCCCCCCCCCCCCCCCCCCCCCCTGGAAATCAGGGAAAGATTGAAGAATAATAAAGAATATTTATTGGAACCAAGTAGCAGCAATTAAAATGGGAAATAAAGAAAGTAGTTACGAACAGATAAAGGGTTTAGTCTTGTCACCAGGTCTCTTCTCCCTATATAGCGAAGTAATAATGAAAGAGATCAAAGAGATGCCAGGAATACTAGTTGGAGGTTATAATATAAATAATATACGCTATGAAGATGACAGTATTGGTGGCGGATAAATCAACAGACCTACAACAATTGTTGGACACTGTAGTAACAGAGATTGCAAGGAAAGGACTCTCCTTGAATATAAAGAAAACAATAACTGGTGATATCAAAGAAAATGGTGACACCAAAATATGACGTAGAGATAGAAGGAACAATTCTTAACCAAGTGGATAATTTTAGATACCGAGTGGTATATATAACATCGGACGGAAAATGTACAACTGAGATTAAGAGAGAATAGGGCAAACAAAGGCCGCATTTCAGAAAATGAAGAGTATCTTATGCAATAAGTCACTATCACTGAATGTAAGAAAGAGAGTGCTGAAATGCTATGTAGAACCAGTTTTGTTGTATGGCAATGAATCTTGGAATGTAAATGAACAAATTAAGACGAAATTAGAAGCAACAGAGATGTGGTTCCTGAGACGAATGTTGCGAATTCCTTGAACTGCCAGAGTAACTAACAACGACTGCCTGAAACAGGCTAATGAAACTAGAACATTATATACAACAATAAGAAAGAGACAAGCATCTTTCTTCGGTCTTGTGATGAGAAGAGAGGCATTGGAGAACATCGTGACATCTGGAAAGATCGAGGGGAAGAGAGGCAGAGGCAGACCAAAATAATGATGCTGGATGGATTGAGACGGTGGCATGGAGAAATATCAGCAAGCAGAGTTGATCCAGAAAACTAAAGACCGAGATCTGTGGAGAGCCATGAACGCCTAAGCCAGCTGACAGGGCACTTGATGATGATGAATGATGATGATGACAGTTGGCAAGTTGAGGGGAAGAAAACAAGGGGAAGGCAATGAAGTAAATATCTGGATGGTTTGGCCACGTGGTATGGTCGAGTCAAGAACACTGACCTGATCCGCGATTCTGGTATCGCGTGAGATAGGCGAAACATGACCCCCCCCCCCCCCCCCCCTTTTACGCCTACGGCATGATGATGATGATGATGATAATGATGATGATGTATCAACTGTTGTAAATATCATCCAACAGGTTAACTCGACATTCTCCCAGTATATCTGATTCTTCTACCATGGCTTCATCTTTCCTTGTGTTTTTCTTCATGTTTGAAGTAAAACCGCTAGGCCGATAAGCGTGGGCAGTCCGTGTGTCGCCATCTTACACGATCACTAGTGTCCTGGTTCAGCTCCGTGTTTTTGTCACTACTATAACACGTGGCCTGGCCGTCTAGATATTTGCTTCTCTGCCCTCCCCATGTTTTTCCCCCTCTATCTTGCCAGTTGTCACCAAGTTCAAGTTCATTTCTTCATATAATGTGTCCAAATATTTTGACTACGTCTAATTTCTCTAATCAGTTTACGGTTGTCATCTGCTTCTTGTAGGACTTACTCATTAGTTTTTCTATCTGTTCATGGTATTCTTTGCATTTTCTTCAGAAACAACAATTCCACTGCCATAAGATGGACCTTTGAAGGTATATTCTGCTGTGAATTCTGCTCATATAACTCTCTTGTGTATTTATTAGTGTGGGGTGATGGGTGAAGATATAAGGAAAAGAATCCTCAAATCTTAATAGCCAACTGTATAAGAAACATGAACTGGCTCAAAAACAGACTGTCTAAGGCAGTGGTTTTCAACCGGTGGGGAATTCCCCCACAGGGGGGAATTTTAGGGTGTCCAGTGGGAAGGGGGGGGATGAAGACCATTTCAAGATCGCGTTAATACGAGAACCGATTAGTTGATATTGTTTTTCCATTCATACTTTACAGTTATGTACGTCTCATCCTTCTAAAATTCATTTTATAAAGTAAGTAGACCCACAAATCATGTTTTATGTGGATGTCTAGACTTGTTTTAGTGTATGCTATTAAATTTACCATCCATTTTTACGTATACTGTGTAGGGATGGGGGATTTTTAGATATGAAATATGAAAGGGGGGGGGGGAATGACGTTCTGAAAATACGGTGAAGGCAGGCACGGGCCAAATGTTTGATAGGAAGGGGGCAATGACGTTCAGAAAATATGGTGGAAGTGGGCACGGGCCAAAAAAAGGTTGAGAACCACTGGTCTAGGGGTATAGATGAAGAATGAAGTGGTGTTTCCTAACAGAGGCCAGTAGAGCGCTGGAATTTTACCGAACCTTCGAGGGGAGAGCACTCACTCTTTGTAAACAGATGGTCCATGTGTTTTTCCAGCCCACGGCAAGCTCCATAGTAATGTTGTCCCTTGACTAATCTTATCAAAGTGAACACACACGAAAAAACCTCCAACACCAACTAATGTTTTCAACAAACAATATTATATTAAGATAATCTGGGGAAAGGAAGAAAATATCTGCAGGTTCATAGAATATGGCATAATCATACACTCACCATAAAAATTAATAATAACATCTTATTAAACGCAATAGCAATTATGTCTAATTAATTAACTAATTAACTATTCAGTTGTCGTGATGAAGGAATGAAATCACCATTTTCTTCGCTCCACTGAAATACTAAGGGTTTTATAGTTCTCACGGGAAAAGTTCATGCTTTGAAAGGAACACAGTAAATGCCATTGAGTAAATTAAACCACATAGTCCATTGTTTGGTCTTAATACACAAAAGGTGTGAATGTCCATAACCAATAACAACGGGGGTGCGAAAGTAACTTTTCGTATGGAAGTACAAATGTCCATCCTTTACATACGGAGAGAGTGAATGTTCATAACTAATAACACAGGGGGTTCGAAAGTTCATAAGCATATACAGGTGTTGGCATGGGGGACAACATGAAGGGATAATAAAAGAAGCCCTGTGTCGTTTATTCTGTTGGGGTTGATGTTCGGACAATGGAGAGGCCAGTAATGGTTAAGGGGGAACCACTCTTCCTGTACTGGACAAGCATTTTCTCCCCCTGTCCTGAGAAATATGACCCTCCTATTGCCAGTGGTCATCTAATTCTTCAGTGTTCCGAGCCATTGAGGTTCTTTGCTGCAGATACAATCCGTCTCCATTCGTCTCTCTGGTTGACCTTCTCTTGCCAGTCGGTGATTCCAAGTGCTTGTAGGTCTGTATATATATTATCTCTCCACCGTCTTCTTGGTCTACCTCGGGGTCTACGGTCATTTATTTCCTGAGTGTAAGCGAGTTTTGTTTCCCTATTATCTTCCATTCTTTCTATATGCCCCCGCCATTGTAGTCTATTAGCCTTCATGATACCAGTGATTAACTGGGACTTAAACAGATCATAAATGTCTTTGTTACTTCTTCTTTTCCACTCTCCACTTTTTGTATCCCTAATGGGTCCAAAGATGCGTCTTAAAACTTTTTTCTCAAAGGTTTGTAACAAGACATCGTCTCCTTTCGTTGTACTCCAGGTTTCAGAGCCATACAGCACAACTGGTCTGATCAGTGTTATGTATATTGTGATCTTGGTGTTACGAGATAGCGCATTTGATTTTAGTAGATGTTGTAGTGCATAGTATATCTTATTTCCAGAATTGATTCTAGTTTGTATTTCTTCCCTTATGATGTTGAAGCAGTTGAAGATTGTACCCAGGTATTTGTATGTTTCCGTTCTTTTAATGGTTAACATCCCCACCTTTGTAAAAACCATTTTGTTACGAAACAGATACATGAGCCAGTGGTCATAATTTATAAAAATGTCCAGTCTTCATTTTATAAAAATGTCCCATCTACATGTTGTTGACAATCATACATGGGTATCGTCAAGGGGAAAGTAACTTGTAGTTATCTCCAGTGATGAAAGGGGGGGGGGAGGAGGGGGGACAATCTTGACAGTTCAGGCCTTATAAAATTCCAAGGGAAACTATTTGAAACAAGAGAATTAACTCTCAGTAATCGTCTCTTTTTTTTTTTTTTTTTTGCCCCAAGATCAAACGACAATGTTGAATGTCACAGCTATATTTAAAAGTTGTCAACTCCAACCATTTCCATTTTATCAGGATTTTATCATCCTTTTCTTCCTATTCTTTTGCCTTCTTGTTGTTAATATCTTTGTGCGTGTTTGATGGATCGCATTGTTCATCTTTTCCCCATATTCGTTTGTAATTTAGGCATTGCATTCTATCTGTTTCATGAATCTGACCCTGTCTATTGTGTTATCATGTTATCCTCTTGAAAATAACCATTTATTACTGTAGTTTAAATTGGCCTTGTAACAACATGAGTTAAAGTAACAGCTGCCCGTTAATACGAAAAACTAAAGTTACAGCCTCCTGGAACATAGGGGTTAATTATTCTATTATATTAGAACCATCAGACTTTTGTGCTTCCCTCTCCCGCCCCCTCTCCTATCCCCATCTCCCGCTTGGTATGTGATGTAGGGACATCTAGTCTGAAATGGAGGTGGTGTCTGTCACTGCTGCTTTTTGCTTCCTGGACGATGAAAAGCACACACGTATCTTGATTGTAACGGACTCACAGAGCATGCTGGAAAGTGTGCAGATAGCACGCTTCGTGCACAGTGGCGTGACTCAATTCGAACATCAAAAGTAGGGAGCATCCGTTGAATTTCTTTTTTTCTCTCTGAGGACAAACTAGTGTGTTGGGAAACGAGCAGGCTGACAGAATAGCTGGGTCTGCATCGTTGGGTATAATACTGGCACACTATATGTTAGATGTGGCCAGGGTATTTTGAGATCTTCTGAATAGTATGGAAGAACAGATAACGCTTGTTTTGCCAAAATTTATCGTAGGATTCATGATATGTAGGTATGTTCTATTTCGTACATTATATTTAACTAGCAGACCCGGCCCGGCTTCGCCCAGTCCCTGGTGGGGAGCATCTCATTTAATTCATATAAGTAGTCATATAAGCTCCCGTTCCCGTTCCTGTCTGTCTGTCTGTCTGTCTGTCTGTTTGACCCTGCCCGGCATCGCCTGGCTCCTAGTGTGGAGCATCTCATTTAATTCATATAAGTAGTCATATAAGCTCCCGTTCCCGTTCCCGACTATCTATCTCTCTGTCTGTCTATCTGTCTGACTGTCTGTCTGTCTGTCTGTCTGACCCGGCCCGGCTTCGCCCAGCCCCTGATGGGGAGCATCTCATTTAATTCATATAAGTTCCCGTTCCCGACTATCTGTCTGTCTGTCTGTCTGTCTGTCTGTCTAATCATTTATTGGTTGCGGTTAGAACAACCTTAGATAAACGAAGACCAACTTGCAAAAAGCATTAGAAAGAGCACTTGAAAGATCTTTACATATTCCCCCAACAATTAACTTGGGTATATGGAACAGCGGCAGCAGCAGCAGCAGAAGAAGAAGAAAAAGGAGGAGTAGGAGGAAGGAGGAGGAAGAGGGTGGAGGAGGGAGGAGGAGGAGGGAGGAAGAGATAGGCGGAGAGAGGAGGAGGGAGGAGTACGGAGGAATAGGAGGCAGGAGGAGGAAGGATTAGGATGAGGGGGAAAGAGGAGAAGGAGGAGGAGGGAGGAGGAGGAAGATGGAGGAGGAGTAGAGAGGAGGAGAAGGAGGAAGAGGGAGGAGGGGAGGAGGAGGAAGAGGGAGAAGGAGAACGCAGGAGGAGGAGGGAGAGGGAGGAGGGGGAGAAGGAGGAAGAATGATGAGGAGGAAGGGGGAGGAAGTAGGAGGAAGAGGGAGGAGGAAGAGATAGGCGGAGAGAGGAGGGAGGAGGAGAAGTAGGGAGGAATAGGAGGGAGGAGGAGGAGGGATTAGGAGGAGGAGGAGAGAGGAGGAGGAAGAGAGAGGAGGAGGGAGAAGGAGGATGGAGGAGGGAGAGGGAGGAGGAAGAGGAGGGAGATGGAGGAGGGGGAGCGGAAGAGGAAGAGGGTAGGAGGAGGAGGGGAGAGGAGGAGGAGGGATTAGGTAGAGGGAGGAGGAGGGAGGAAAAGGGATGAGGAGAGAGGAGGAGGTAGGAGGAAGGGGGAGGAAGAGGGAAGAGGAGGGAGAGGGAGGAGGGGAAGCGGAAGAGGGTAGGAATTGGAGGAGGGGAGAGGAGGAGGAGGGGAGAGGAGGGAGGAGAAGGAGGGAGAAGGAGGAAGGAGGAGGAGGGAGAATGAGGAGGGGAGGAAGGAAAGCGAGGTGGAAGAGGATTAGGAGGGAGGAAGAGGAGAAGGGTGGAGGAAGGAGGTAGAGGGAGGAGGAGTAGGAAGGAAAAGAAGGTGGAGCAGGAGGGTGGAGAGAGGAGGTAGAAGGAGGAGGAGGAGGTAGAGGGAGAAGGAGGAGGGAGGATGAGAAGGGAGGAGGAAGAGGGAGAAGGAGGATGAGGGAGAAGGAGACAGGAGGAGGATGAGGCAGAAGGAGGCAGGAGGAGGAGGAGGCGGAGGGAGAAGGAGGAAGGAGTAGGATGGAGGAGGAAGGGAGAGGAAGGAGGAGTAGGAGGGGGAGGAGGTAGAGGGAGTAAGAGAAGAGAGGGGAGGGAGTTCGCCATTCCGAATTCATACTCGTCTAGGTTCTGTGATTTCGGTCCTTCCATTGATTGCTCTTCCCTTCTACATGACTGTAGATAACTTCCTTACACATAAAAAGATGAATTGTTATTGATATTGCCGTGGCATGGAGGAATATCAACAGCAGAGTTGATCCAGAAAACCAATGACCGAGATCTATGGAGAGCCATGAATGCCTACGCCAGCCGGCACGGCACTTGATGATGATGATGATTGCCGTGTGACGATTCTGTGTAGTCACGTCATTTTCTTCGCTTTCCCTAGCGTTTTGGTTCGGGGATTCTTTCATCATCATCATCATATATTTACGTACGTATTTTGGGAGGGGGAGGAGGAAGGAGGAGGAAGAAGAAAAAAAAATACGACAGTTGGCAGCTCTGGAATGAAAGGAAGACGTGTAGAAAATTTCATCTCAATCGGATGGGCCGTTAGCGAAAAAATA
The DNA here is from genome assembly GCA_014155875.1 of Cepaea nemoralis. NCBI lineage: Eukaryota > Metazoa > Mollusca > Gastropoda > Stylommatophora > Helicidae > Cepaea > Cepaea nemoralis. Next base: position 532,791 of record JACEFZ010025095.1, read on the forward strand.
AAGGACATACATATATATTTACATACATACACTTTGTTTTATATATATAGATCAGTCAATCGTTCGTTGCATATTCATTACAGGACGTAGCAGTCAACTCCAGCATTTTTTTT